>CABHPP010098666.1:0-12523 GCA_902168425.1 Peromyscus attwateri | reverse complement strand
GCAACAAGCAGATTCCTGCAAGTTCACTGGCCAGCTAGACTAGCCTACTTGGTGAAGTTCCAAGCCAATCAGAGATCCTGTCATAAAGCAACAGGTGGAAGGTCCTTGGAGAAGGACAGCCAAGGTTGTCTTCTGACCTCCAAATGCACATGCACACAGATGCGGCAAACAAACAAACAAACAAGGGCGAGGTTCAGAAGAAGTAAACTGCTTTACTCTGAAACCTAGACGCCATCATCATAAAAGTGTCCAAGATCACAAAGTATTTTAGTAAATTTCATCATATTCTGAAATAAGGGTGAGATTCGGAATTACTAATTCATCAGCGAATATTTACCGAGCATTTACCAACAACACAATTCCAAATGACTAAAAAAAGACAAGAAGGCAATTATAGAAAATGGTTTTATTTAAAATCTAACCAAATTTTTAAAAGTAAATCAATCAAGGGACTGGGTCTATAACTCAGTGGTATGTGTAAGACCCTGGATCTGCTCTTCAAAGGAAGAGGAGACGAGGACACAGAGAAGCATGAAGAAATGAAGGGGAATGGGGAGGATGAAGAGAGAAAAGCAAACTTCCAAAATTATCTAGGAGCAAAAAATACAATACCCCAGTCTAAGGGTTTCAAGAGATTAGACAATGCCACCTTTCCAAAGAATTCTCTGTATGACCTTACATATAGCTAGCCTGGATCGCTAAAAAGTTGCCACTTTGTATTTTAAACATTTAAAAATTAAGAGTAGTCATTTACAAAACCATTTTAACTGAAATAGTTAAGAAACAAAAGTTGAAGAAAATAGTTGGTTTTTAAAAGAAATTCTTTAAATTTATAAAAACAGTTCTAATTTCAGGCCATATTTTAAAATACATTTTGGTGCCGAAACTACATCAGCTCCAAATATGTCAATAAGCCTTAAATTCTCTTTACTATTTATAAGAAATATAAAAGAGTATTGTAATAGTACATGCCACCAGTAAAATTTTAAAGTACTAATCTAAAATTATTTTGCACCTGAAACTTAAGTTTTTACTACATAAAAATCCTAATAAAAAAATTTGCATTCCTAAGATTCATTAGTTCTCACACTAGTAACAACTCATGAATCAAAGGGTTTGAAAACTGACCTACTGCATAAACTCTGGAGTTTGAAACTAACTGTAAAGAAATCATCACGACAGCACTACTGACTTACGCTCTCACCTGTGCATTTATTTATTATTGTTCATCGCATGCATGCACGCACACATACACACACACACACACACACACACACCCCCGCTCCCTCTCTCCACAAAAATGGTGGAAGAATTCATTAGAATAGAATAAAATAAATTCAGTTTACCGTTTTCAGGAATACTGGTAGAAGGTCCTGGTTCTCCAGGCGGCTCTAAGCTATCCAATAAGCGATTCACTTTATTTCGAAGTTCTATCAGTTCTCGACGAAGATATTTCACCTGACTTGATTCAAGGGGTCTTGGTTGGCCATTAACTGAAACAGAATCATTAATTTGCTTCAATTTAGGAGATGAAATTAGAATAATATGCTACTAAAATAACACACACTGAAGAAAAATAAGCAGCAGAAATCAGAAGTAGTTTTACTTTCATTCATTTATTTTAACTTGTCTGTGTACGTGGAGAATGAATGCGAGGCTGAGTCTTTTCCTCTATGGCTTTTAACCTTGCTTCTAGAGACAGGTCTCTCACTACACCTGCTTCTCACCAGTTGCTAGATTGGGCTGGCCAGCAAAGGCCCTGGGATCCGCTTGTCTCTTCCTACCCCAGTGCTGGAGTTACAGACATTGTCACCATGCCCAACTTTTTACCTCAGTGTTTGTGGATGGGAACTCAGGTCCTCAGGGTTGTACAGCAAGAACCTTACCCACTGAGCCATCTCCCTAGCCCCTAAAAGTATTTTTAGAATGTTAAAAATTAAAAGTATTAAAATATATACTTTTAAAAGGTAACAAAAAAGATACAAGACATGCAGTTGATGTCGCCATTTAAATAATTCCTTTTTTCCCTTTCTTTTTTTTTTTTTTTTTTTTGAGACAGAGTCTCACTAAGCCCTGGCTAGCCTGGAACTTTGTTGCTATGTTGACTAGGCTGACCTCAGACTCAGAGATCTGTCTGCTTCTGCCTCTCAGGTACTGGGATGAAGGGCCATGTCACAACACCAGGCCTTTGGGTAATTATTTTCCCCCCCTAAGGAAAAGACAATTGCTTATAGCTTACTTTCTGGAAGCAGAAACACTGTCATCAGTCTTGATACTAGCAAAAATGTTTACTACAAGAACTATAAGCCGGGCGGTGGTGGCGCACGCCTTTAATCCCAGCACTCCGGAGGCAGAGGCAGGCCGATCTCTGTGAGTTCAAGGCCAGCCTGGGCTACAGAGTGAGCTCCAGGAAAGGCGCAAAGCTACACAGAGAAACCCTGTCTCAAAAAACAAAACAAAACAAAACAAAACAAAACAAAAAAAACTATAATAAAATACATCAATACTATAGAAAGCTCTATATTCATGAAAATTACCAAACTGAAGTTATTTTAATAGAAAATTATGTAACTTTCAAATTATATTTTGTACTACGTAAATTCTTGAAATAATACAAAAACACATTACTCTATATATAATTATCAAGACAAAATATGACTAACAGATGTTATCCAGCTTGCCTATATTTGACTTAAACAAACAGTTGCTCCCAAAAGTAATCTATCAAGCCAGGTGTGGAGATGCATTTGGGCATTTGTTTAATCCCTAAGTGGATGTAGAGACAGGTGGAATCTCAGAGTTCTAGACCAGCATGGTTTACACAGGAATCTCAGGCCAGTCAAGCCTACATATTGAGACTTTGTCTCAAAAACAACAAAAGTAATCCATTAACTAATTATGCAGAGCTTATGAATCAACACCGTCCTACAAATCCACGGCTTCTACAGGCACTAGGGAAAGCCATAAGTCATTACTTAACAATCAGCAGGGCTTGTTTTTTAAGGAAGGCACATTATCTTATTTAATTACTCATTCTCTCAAAATAGTGTCACAGCTTAGAAAACACAAATGAAATTGTATTGCTTCCTCATTTCTAGATGTCCAAGATTCAGCCTCTTACCAGGTATTTTCAAATTTTGTCTACAACCAAATTTGAGTCTATTTGAACTACCAGTCTCTGAGAAAATAGAGTTCTCCCATGACTGTGATTCTGCTCAAGTTTCCCTGAGGCTCATAGGTGATCCTCCTGCCACAGACTCCCAAGTCTTAGGATTATAAAATGATTGTTAATCAAGTTTCTATATAGTATATTTTTTTTAATTAGTTTTTTAATTTTATAATTTAATTTTACATATCAGCCACGGATTCCCCGTCCTCCCTCCTCTCCCCCCTCCCCCCATTCCCATCTCCTCCAGGGCAAGGACATAGTATATTCTTTTAAGAACTGACTTTGTGTTTTGTCTAGTATACATGAGCATATGTGCGCGCGCGCACGCGCGCGCGCACACACACACACACACACACACACACAATTTTTAACCAGTTAACTTTCAAACTTCACATAATAATCTTTGAATATATCTCCTAGGATAGACATTTAATTAATTGAATTTGTAATCTGTTTATGTTCAACTCCAATAAGAAACTGCTTTTGTGTATGTGTGCATGCAGGCCAGAAGTTAACTATGCTGTCTTCTACCACTTGCTCTTAACTTTAGTTATTTTTAGAACAGGGTCTCTTACCGAAATTGGGGTTTACCCTTTGGGCTAGAATTGTTGGCTATAGAGTCCCTGAGATCTGCCTCTCTCTATCCACTTAGTGCTGGGGTTACCACTGTATCTGGCTTTTATGTGGGTGCTGGGGATCCAAACTTGGGTCCCCATGCTCATACGGAAAGCATTTTACCCACAGAGCCATCTCTGCAGCTCCCTGACAGTGCTTCTAACTGGTGTATGTGGTCAGTTTATATGTAGTTTGTGTATTATTTATTTCTCTGTACCCCTCTTTCTCCTCACCTTCTAGTATGCCAAGTAGGTACACTCTATTTCCTTATGTCCCATCTACTAAGCATTTCCAAACTTCAATAATCATTCTTACAATTCATGCATACTTCAGTAAAAAGTTCTAACGTTACTAACAAATTTCTTCCCAACCAGTCCTTACAATTTTTTATTCTTATATGTTACTTTACATAAATCACTGCTCATTATTTCTGTCCTACTTGTTTTCCTGTTCCTAGATTTTTTTTTTTTTAAGATCAATGTTCATTTCAAGTTGAAGATTTTGTGCATGTTTCACTCTCCTGCTGAAGACCAACATTAAAAATTCTAACAAGGATCCATTAGTTTAGGTAATCTCTTCGAAAATGTTTTCACTACCACTTTTTACTGGAGTTTAGTAGACTGTAAGATTTCTTTTTCTTAATCATATGAAACGTGATTTCTATTTACCAGCTTTTATTACTAAAAGAAAGAAGTATACAAACTGTCTAATTGTTTCACCAGTGATCAATCTAATTCTTTTTGGCCACTTATATTAAGATAATGACTTTGTCTTATGTACTTTCCAGTTTCGTGGTAATACACCTAGTTAGGATTTGTATTTTTTCTTCCTCAAGACTTACCATGTCTCCTGAATCTAAAGCTTCATTTATTTTATATAATCTTGAAAACTCCCTTAGCTATGTTTTAATATATTTACCCTTCATTTTACCCTGAAAATTCTTAGTATCAAGTGTCTGTTTCATTCTCATCATCTCCTAGTCTCTAAGTCTGTAGGGTTATATTGCATGTATACTTCATTTTTCAATTTTATTTTTCATTTCTAAAAAATTACCAAGCCCTTTTTAAAATTTAATACTTTTGCATAGTGCCCTATGCTTACACTATTATTCCTTCTTTGAAGTTCTTGTAACTTTTGACACACATTTTGGAGACTATCAATTCTGCAACCAGCTATGCCCACTGCGTCTTGCTTACATGGACAACACTGCGGATCTTATGGATTGGATCACCAGTAGGACTCTGGAAGAAACCACTAGGACTTGGATTGGCTGGGGTGGGGACATGTACACATACCCCTTTGAAAAGAAGGAAGAGCTCAGAGTATCTAGTCTTCCTTACCTCTGGCCAAGAGACATTGTAAAAAGGTATCCTCTATTAAAACCTTTAAACAGTTTTTGTTAACATTAAAAAAGGACAGAAAACAAACAAACAACATCAACAAAAAAAACCTGATTCATATTTGCCTTTCCTGAATGGAGAAAAAATACGTAAAATTAAATCAACAGAATATGGTTGCATTTCCTAAAACACTAAGGTTCAGAATAATATAATTTCCAAAAAATTAAACAAAAGGAAAAAAAAAGTAAAGAAAGTAAATATTTTAGTTCTTATTTTTCACATAATCACAATTATGCTACTACTTTAACTCTGCAATTATTTCTACTATACCCTATTAGCATTCTACCTGGCAATCTATTAGACCTAAAACAAAATAAAATCTAAGATTAAATTTATCTTACATCTTTTTATCAGCATTATCTTTAGCTTATTTTTTCTTCAATGTTGAAAATAGAACCTGGGTCTCTGTGCATGCCAAGCAAATATACTACTACTGAGCTACATCTAAGACCCATCACTGTTAGCCTTTACTCCTTGAAAAATAATATCCAAAGTAGCAGACTTACATGCTAAGCCCTAAAAAAAAAAAAGTAAAAACTTATAGAGAAAGATAACATAAATAGCCTAACAATGCCAAAATCTGACATTACAAAATTAAAACTTTTACCAGAGATTCCTAAGTTATATCTTATTTCAAAAACAAAGTAATCTTGTGCTATGGATATTGCTCTATATGCTGTGAATGTGTTGCTCTGATTTGGTTGATAAATAAAAGTGCTGATTGGCCAGTAGCCAGGCAGGAAAGGAAGTACAGGCGGGACAAAGAGAGAAGAGAATTCTGGGAAGAAGGCTGAGTCAGGAGACACTGCAAGCCGCCGCCATGAGAAGCAAGATGTAAAGATACCAGTAAGCCACGAGCCACGTGGCAAGGTATAGATTTATAAAAATGGGTTAATTTAAGATGTAAGATCTAGCTAGCAAGAAGCCTGAGCCATTAGGCCACAGAGTTTTAATTAATATAAGCCTCTGTGTGTTTATTTGGGGAATACTAGTGGGAGAGATTTGTCCCGCAGTGCGGGACACAGGAAAACTTCAGCTACAATCTTGTTTTGCCTGAATTAAACTTCTACCACTTTTAATACATAGTTTTAAGTAATTTAAAGTTGGGGGGGGGGAATGCAAATATTTTAAGTATTTTAAAGTGTTATTATGTAACTCTGAGCCATTAAAAGTAAAAAGCCAAAGCATAAAAAAAATCAGGAAGTAAATTCATTATAAAGTTTGCCACTCACCAAATAATGTCAGTTTCAGTATTCTACTACACTGAATTGCAAAGGAAAGGTCAGAACTATCAAAAATTGTTATAAGATCTCCATCTGAAATTCAAAAGAAAAATAAATTCAGATTTGCAACAGTAGTAAAGCAGGTCATACAAACAAAAATGTAAACTACAGACTACAATTAGAATCTCCCATAAGAACCAAGTATCATCTAAGAAAGATTTTTAAAAAAAATACTAAATCAACTTTGCCTACCAATCTTAGACATATTTATCATATACTCATGAGAAAATGTAGCCAAAATTAAGAAGGATGGGTGGTGCGCATCTTTAATCCCAGCACTAGGGACTAGGGAGGCAGAGCAGACGAATCTCTTAGTTGAAGATAACCTGCCTGGTCTACACAGAGAAACCCTGTCTCAAAAATGAATCATACAAATTAACTTTTAGTCTTAAGAGATAACAATATCACAAATTACTAGATTGGATTGAAAAATCTTTCCAATTCTAAAACACTTAAATATATTTACCAATTATGAAAACAAGGATTTCTCATGGTTCAAATCCTTACTTTTAATAAAATGCACTACCACAAATCGAGGGAGAGTTACATAAATTAATAGCATAGAGCTGCAAAAAGGATTATAAGACCACTTTAGTAAACCAGAGTGAGACCTTTCAGAACACTGACGACCATACTGAGGACGGATTTTCTCCAGAAATGCATTCCTATGTAAATATATATAAAATAATGCATGCTGAAGAGTGAGATCCCCTAGGACCCTAACAATGAAAATACTGTATCCACTGAATGTTTCAAAAGCATTCACAAAGCTGAGGAAAGGTGTGGGGTGGGGAAACCAGCCACAAGAGTCAGTCAAGAGTGTCTTCAAAAAAACCGGGCGAGGAATTTTGTCCTGGGGCACTCTACTAAACCCATTTTAAAACTTGTTAGACATATTTACTTTGAACAAATATGTCAAAAACCAGGCATGAACTAGGTACTTTGTAATTGTTTTTAGATCTTATAAGCAGACACATATGTATACATATAGTGCTCAATTCTCAGAAATTTTGCTCATAAACACATTTCAAAGAAAATAACATACAAAAGCAAAAACGGAGAGACGTTCAAATCTCAGTCTTAGTCTCTTTCTTCCCTTGAATCCTGTAACAGTAACAGAATGAGTATCTCTGTTGGGATGTTATCTAAGTTGCTATCTCATGTAGTGGCTAACACAGACTATAAAAAAACAATGTGAGCAAATTCCACGATTTTTTTAAAAAACACCACAACAAAGGAAGGAAGGAGGGGAGAGATAAAAGTGGTAACCGAATATGGGGGACAGATTTCAATACGGAAGATATCCCCAAGTGAGCCACAAACCACAACCCACAGAACCACTCCTGCTTTAACAGGATAATGAACTAGGAATGTCTTCTACATTTTAAGTTGTCATAAATGAAGGTAGTATGACAGAGGTGTTCTGTGATATGCAAAGCTACAGTATTTATTATCTGATCCTGTACAGTTTGCCATGAGAGAGAGAAAAGAGAGCCAGTCAGCTGTAAAGTCAGTTTAAGATATGCTAAGTGTGAGGCAAGAATAAAGTGTCTCAGGTTAAAATGATTATTAAAATATTGAGTTGTGGTGCTGTGTGTGTGGTTCACTGATAAAGTGCTTGCCTAGAAGTCCTAGATTTAGTCCCCAGCCCAGTAAAAAAAATATACAATTTAAAAAACAAATTAAGTTGTAAATTCAAGAGAAGAAAAGAAATTCACTCAACTAAGGAATATATTTGAATGGTATAGAAGTGAAACTATGTATTTATAAACATGAGATTGCTCAAGAAAGTAAGAAGAATATGGTGACTCTCAAACATTAGTTTGGGTACCCTCAGATCATATGTCAACAGAAAGGAAGAATTTACACATGTTGGTAGATGACCAACTTAGCTGATGACCAGTTCATTTACGATGTGTAAGTTGTACAAAATAGGTGCAAAAGGATGAACAATTTCCATCTGTAGCTCAGCAAAGCCATGTGACCAGGCTCTGATCAACACTCTGTGTACAGATGTACATCATCTCAAACCCTAGCAAGTGAAATCTCTTCCTACTCTGTCCATCTGCATGCTGGATGATAATGCTCAGGGTAATCACGGGATGCTAGATAACCCTTCTTGATTTCTTCAATGTTGAACCACCAAGAACGTAAGGTTTCTATAATAATAACTGTCATGGCTTAAGGCAGTCCTCACAGAAAAGTAGCTGTTAGTGATAAAAAGAAAATCAGGAAAAGCAGTGTTAGAAATCCTTTTTCATCTAATACACAGTGAGAATCCCTTTCACCTTTGAACATATATGTGGAAATTTGGGCAGGAAGAGAAAGTAAGTATTATTTGTGAAAATGTCAGACAATCCCTTTTAATAATAATTACATTTTTAGTGAACAAAGGACTTGTATAAACTATGCAAATTGTAAATAAAAGAAAGTGGCCATTTAAGATTGGGGGGACAAGGAGATAGTACACTAAAAAAATGGGCAAAAGAGCACTTATAATACTTAGATCTTAAAAATGTTCTTACCTTCATCCTTATACTTTATTGTAACTTCATCATTACTCAGAAGTTTTCCTCTGAATACTCTCTGCATCATTAGCACTAATTCATCATAAGTAATATCTTCATTATGAATGGGAATTCGGCGGATATCTTCCCCAAGCTGAGCTTTGATAATTAGCTTCCCACTTAGGTCCAACTGTCCGTTCATGGTGGACTCCAGGATGCTCTATATATACAACTCTAGGAAAAAAAACTGATAAAAATAGTTTTGATGACTAAACACGTTAAAAGTATAAAGCAGTAGAATGTTAACCCTTAAGAAAGTGCCTAACAACCAGCGGTGGTGGCCCAGGCAGAAGGCAGAGGCAGAGGCAGACGGATCTCTGGGTTGGAGGCCAGCCTGGTCTACAAAGTGAGATCCAGGACAGCCAGAGCTGTTACACAGAGAAATCCTGTTTGAAGGTATGGAGGGGGAGCCTGTCTTGTTATTAACATATATTCTAAGTGGTCTGGAAGCATTTTATTACTAATGTAACGTCTATTATTATATATAGTATCCTTTTACTCATATACTCCACTACCTAACTGACAACACCAATACTATCTGTCTAAAAGTAAATTCCTGATCTTCTACCCCCCAAATTGCCTCTCCTGAAGTTTTCATATCTGTTAGTGGCAACTCTTTTCTTCTAGTAACACAAGACAAAAAAGACCTTGCAGCTCCCTTAATCCAATTCAATATTGTGTCTGATTTATTTTAAAATGTCTCAAATGGTCTGCTTATTTACTTCCATCCACATTCATTGTATTTTTAACAAATCAGAAGTTTGTTCTTAAATAAAATCTAAAGGCATTATGTTTGGAACCTTCCAATGAATTCCCATAGAAACAGAAAACCTCAGCATGACCCAGCCTCTGGCCTACTATTTAACCACATTTCCTACTTCTTTCCCTTATTCACATCTGCTACACCAATGTTTAAGATTCCCCTCCCAACTCAAGGCTTTGTGTTTACCGTCCTTTGCCTTCAACTCTTTCATACCCCTCATGGAACCAGATTGCTAATTACATGTCATCTGTTAGAGTTTTCCCCTAACAATCTAACTTAAAATGGCTCCTCATCACTATCTTCTCACCTGCTTTTTCTTCAAAACACTGAACACTATGAGACATGATTTAATTTTTACTGTCCTCTTCCTTATACAGAAGTTCCTGTTTTGTTTGCTACCTTTCTAGAGTCTAGAAGAGGCCTTGTACATAATAGTTATTCAAACAACTCTAATGTTAACCTGGGAGAGGAGGCATGTATGAACATGAAATTAGAACCTCCTATTTTTCCTAAATAAGATCTCAAGAGTACTTTTTCTAATTTCCTATTTTGGAAACTCAAAGAGAAAGGACAAATGAGTAATATTCTCATGAGCTTTCTAACAAAACTATCCACGAACAAGCTACACAACTCCATTAACCTGCCGACCCACATTACCTCCAATCAGAGTGGGTGTGCATGATTAGACTGTATTCCTTCATTTTTTTTTTAAAGATTTATTTTATTTTTAATTGTGGGCAGGTGCTGCAGGAGGCCAGAGTGTTGGATCACCAGGAGCTGGAGCCATAGGTGGTTGTGAGCCCCCGGTATGGGTGCTGGAAACTGAACTCAGGTCCTCTGCAGAGTAGTACAGGCTCCTAACAGCTGAGCCGTCTCTCTCTCCAGGTGCGCACTCTTCATTTGAAAAAGAAGAAAGAACTACGTGTAGGGTGGGCAGGATCAGGAGCGCAAGGCCGCCTCAACTACAAACCAAGTTCAAGATTAGTCCAGGCTACTGGTGATTCTCTCAAAAGAAAGAAAAGGGATAAGGCTATAGATCAACGGTAAAGTGCTTGCTTAGCATGCGTAATGCTTTGGGTTCAATAAATACTTGGTACCACATAAAATAAAAGTGACAGAAGTAGTTACCTAATATTAATTTGCTATAGAATTTTCCTGTCTTGTGTTTTATTTTCCTCCTACTATTTTATTTCAGGTTATTCAGTAGGACTGTCTTATGTCTTTATAATCTTCTAAACTCTAAGACCTTTAATAATCCAAATTACTACTGTAAAAATGCATATTTAGGATCAAATAATGGGTTACTATCTTTTTCTCAGGGCCAAGTAATTCCTGCATGCTTATCTATCGACACAGAATGTTCTTCTTACCATCAACTCTTCCATCTGTTCCAAGTAAATGGCCACTGAGAGCCATTTAAGCGGTCATAGCCTCCTACTGGCCATTCTGCTTTCAATCTTGAACTTCCACTACTGGCAGCTGCTTCCTTCTCTAAAACCGACTGAATTTCTACCATTGCACTTCTCTTGCAATTACTCTGTTCCTTTAGTGTGGAAAAGTCCTCACTCAGCAAATAACCAAATTATTCAACTTGGGAAGTTTTTAATCAATCCTAAGTTATGTCATGATTATTAAATATAAATTCCCCAACATTCCTCCCATAAATACTTCAGTTTTTCCATCTAACTATCCCTTAAATGAATAAACCCCTTCACATCCTGTGGAAGACTACATTTTTACTAGCAGCTCTTTAATGAAATGGGGTAGTAAACCTAAACACAACACTACAAGGTCAAGGTAGAACAAAGTAAACTATGTTCCACCATCTGGATGCCATGCTTATCTTAATACAAAGAGCACATAGTGTTTTTTTTTTTTTTTTAATCAGTCCAACAATGGACTTCTCATAAGGACTGTGATAACTTAAACCTCTATAGAACCAACTCTTCACATGCTGGCCAAATTTGTTCTCTGCCTTCAAGAAATATTTACAAACACTACCATAGCCCAGGTCCTAAAGTATAGTAACTTTAACAAGATGGTAAATACCCCATGCTTTCATTGACAGCCCAACAGGAAAGATCTTCAATGAATCTGCGTTTACTGCCTTCTATCTACAGGCTATATAAACTAGCAATATATAGATTAAGGACCAGTGCTTAGTTTCAGTAAAACGTTATTCTATATTCCCAGAAGCACCTAGAATAGTACCTGACATACAAAAGCTACTTAAGGAGCTTTGTTTCCTGCACAAAGGGGCCAATGAGCAAAGGCACTTGGAGGAGAAAGCTGGAACATTAAGTCAGTTCCAGATCCATCTTCTTTATGTGGCCAAAGGGGGTGCCTCATATCAAGATATACTCCCAAGTAAGCCTGAGTAAGACAAAGTTCCAGCACAAATGTACTTGCTAATATACCCTCTGGTGGGACTGGGAAGCACTGAGTTCCAATGGACCTAAAAACTACATATCATTACCATCTGTCGTGGGTGGCCCACACTCACTTCCAGTGTTTCCTAGTGACTGTAAACTCCCTGCAGCCTTTGCAAAAAGCTGCCCCCTACTGTTGTAGTGATCTCAGGTAAACACACAAGCCTCACAGTTATTTCCTCATCCACACAGGTTTTCAACTGCGGTCCTCCTTTTCTCTAACAAGGTAGAGATTAGCATGAATTAGTTCCTAGAACTGCTGGTGAGATCCCTATGACATTTTTTGACCTATATCTA
>CABHPP010098660.1:0-45388 GCA_902168425.1 Peromyscus attwateri | reverse complement strand
GCGCGTGTTCCACATAGGTGTGACTGCCCACAGAGGCCAAAGGAGGGCATTGGATCACCTTGGAGCTGAAGTTACAGGTGATTGTAAGTTACCAGATGTGGGTACTAGTATCCAAATTCAGGTCCTCAAGGGGAGTGGCAAGCACACTTGACCTCTGAGTCACGTTCTTCTTGAGCTCCTTTTATTATATTTTTGAAAAGCTTATAAAACAGTATGCCTCCTTAGTGTTACTTATCCCTCCCCTTACTTCACTTCTGCCCTACCCTCCTATTGTTCTCCACATTTAAGCCTTTCTCTCCGCGTCCTTTCTCCCTCCGTACCACCTGTGATAGGGAGTGGCACTATTAGGAGGTGTGGCTTTGTTGGAGTGGCTATGGCCTTGTTGGAGGAAGTGTGTCACTGTGGAGGAGGGCTTTGAGGTCTCATATATGTTCAAGTTACACCCAGTTGACTTTGTTGCCTTCGGATCAAGACGTAGAATCCTCAGCTCCTTCTCCAGCACTATGTCTGCCTGCCTGCTACCATGCTTCCCACCATGTTGATAATGAACTAAACCTCTGAACTGTAAGCCACCCCTACTCCTTAAAAGAGTTGCTGCAGTCATGGTGTCTCTTCACAGCAATAGAAATCCTAAGACACCACCTATACTCTGCTATCCATTCTCCCTTGAGACCTTTCTCCTCCACCTTCTAGTGGCTGTTTTCCTGGCTTCTATAGTTATTCCAAATCAAACACAGAGATATGAGTTTTTGAAGCTGGGACCCACATCCGAGAGAACATGTGGCATTTGTCTCTCTAGGTCTGGGTTAGCACAGGTCTGTGTTTTAAATTAAGAGATTATAAATAAATTCAGTGTTTTGGTGTTTCCTCAAAAGAGAGTGCAGAAGAATAGAAGTGAAAAAGTAAATCCCTGGCTTTATTTCCCTTTTACAGATAAACCTGAACTTAAATGCCACTTTGTATTTGACAAACCAAGGTCAAAATTTAAATGTGAGAGAGAATGTGTCTGTGTGGATGTGTACCACAGTGCACATGTAGAGGTCAGGGCATAATCTTGTGGAGCTGATTCTCTCCTTCCATCTCTACATGAGTTCTGGGACTTGAACTCAGGTCACCAGGCTTGTGCAGAAAGCACCTTTATCCACTGAACCATCTTGTTGTGCCCAAATTTAAATCTTCTCCACTCCTTTGCTTTCTGGATTAAAAGGTTGGATCATCTGGCATATGATTTCTCATTCCTCTTTAAAAGAAAGACCAAAAAATGTAAACTATAGTCTTATTGCTGATTATGTCAGAGTAATATGTGTGTGCTTTATAGAAACTCACCATTTGCCTATTAACGTTTGAAAAGAGCTTCATAGACATAAAGTATTTGAGACACACTCTCTAGAGAAACATAGCATCTATTGAAAGAATCAGACAAGGAAGAAAACAGTTGTCAGGGAAATTCCTTCATAGTTACATTCAGAATTTTATATACATATATATATATATATATATATATATATATATATGTATAAAGAGAAGAACATCCAGCCTGTTTGCCCTAATGTTGAAAGAACTCTGGGAGGGGAAAAGCATTTCCAACAGAGCAAAGTAATCTTGACTGCAGCCTTTGTTTCTATCCCCTGTATTACTTGTCTACATGACAAGAGAGACAAAATGAAGTGGGCGGCATGGCTATGTGTCCCCAGACACTGACTTCAGATGATCCCCCATGTGTCGGCCAGGTGCAGTGAGACTTCTGGTGACTCTGATCCCCACATCATCCTGAACAGCAAGGGGATCGCAGCATCTCAGGCACCAATCTACGTTCTTTCATTTCCTTCATATTAGAAGGAAGTGGCTGGGCCACACAGTGCTCCAGATTATCAGGTGTGATTCATTGTCACGAAGGCATGTTGTGATATGTGGCTGAAAATCAATCATAATGATTCATACAGCAGCTACACTGCCAACCGGAGCAATCCACCATGTCTTTAGGCAATATGGGGTGGATTTTCCATCAAGAAATGCTGGTAGTTGTTTCGTTGCACTCTAGAAAACCTTGGGACACTAGCCTAAGCCTCTTGTTAGGTTTCCAAACTTCTTGGAAAGGAAGGAAAGAAGGAAAGAAGAAAGGAGGGAGAGACGGAAGGAGGGGGAAGGAGATAAATATATCTAAAGGAGTAGAGAGAAGAACAGAGAAGAGAGGGGAACTTAGTTACTTTTAAATAGGAATTCCCATTTATTTAAGAGACTGGTAGCTTCAGTAAGTGGTTGTCAAGCTTTAGCTTTTTCTACAGCAGTTATTGCCACATGAATTCCATGACACCAATCCATGGAAAAGAACCTTGCTACTATAAAGACAAACTTTGAAGCAAGAATTGTGTTTCCAATGCGAGTATTTAACATGGACATTAAGTTATCCAGATACAGTAAGAAGGAAGAGTCAGCAGATTAATAGTCACTTGCTTTTGCCTGTGTTCATTGTTTCCCTGACGGTCTTAGTCTCCCTCTACAAATCCAGCATTTGAGCAAACCAGCCCTGAGTACACTGAGAAATATATGTCTCTGCTGTGGGATGTCCTGTATGCTGTAAATATATGTTGCTTTTATTGATTGGTAAATAAAACGCTGATTGGCCAGTAGCCAGGCAGGAAGTATAGGATAGGCAGGACAAGCAGGAAAGAGAATGCTGGGAGGTGGAAACCTGAGTGAGGAGATGCCAGCCTGCCATCCAGGGAGCAACATGTAAAGGCAACAGGTAAAGACACGGAACACATGGTGACATATAGATTAACAGAAATGGGCTGAGTTTAAGTGTAAGAGCTAGACAGCGGTAGGCTTGAGCTAATGGCCGAGCAGTTTCATTAATATGAGCTTCTGAATGATTATTTTATAAGTGGTTGTGGGGTTTGTGGGGCTGGGCAGGACTGGAGAAAACTCCAGCTATATTTCCCCTCTTCTTCGAGTCCCTTTGAATCTAGCACAGGCTGAGCTGAATCAGAACTAAGGGGTTGCGAGTCTCATCAACTGCGCTCTGGCTTTGTTCTATCCCATCACTGAGGGAACGGTGCTGGTGTTCACCCAAACCTTGGTTGCCAGTCGCAGTTCACGTATTTGACTGCAAAACGGCCCAGTCCAGGTCAGGATCACTGGATGGCTTCCCATCTGGATGGCTGCCATGGTTTCTCTGCTGTCCTTTCCATTCCCACCATGCTGTCTCATTAACCTTTGAGGAAACTTCTAGAATCTGTATGGAATTCTGCCCTTCTTCTGCCTAAAGCCCTTCCTGGCTCTTACCAAGCTCTCATATTACCCAGTATGATCACTTTTCATGCATTTCCTCCACCTGTCTGTGAAATCTCTGTGAGTACAAGAGCCATTTCTCTTATATTGCCTCTCTGGTTACCAGCTTGGCCCATGGAAGTCAGAAACATTTGTTGAATGGAGCTGTCAAAAGAGCAGAGTTGTTCTCATTCTCCTTTGAGTGATGACCATACAACCACACGACCACACAGACGACTCCCTGTGTCCTCAGTCTGATCAGATCTCTTCATTTTAGTTGAAACTATGAAAACATAGAATAAGGAAATTGAGCTGTCTGCAGTGGGCTGAACTGATCTGACACCTATTGAAGTTTGATATGGTTATAATAAGACCTTAGAGCCAGTTATAAGTTCTAGAAGCTGGTTTAGAACTGTGCAACTGTGCCTACACATGATGATACATGTAGATGTCCAGAAGTGATGCCAGGGCCCATGCAACCTAAGGGAACCCTAGGGAACAGAATCCTAGGACCCAAGTGGACAGTTTAAGCTAATATAGCTAGAATGTTCTTGGTTCCCATGATAACTAAACATGGCATTTCCTGGATGTCTAAGGGGTATGGTGATATTTTCTTTTGTACTAAAATGTTATTTGTCTGTTAATAAATAAAGTTGCCTGGGGGTCAGAGCTATTAGCAAGCCATAGGAAAGCAGGGCAGTGGTGGCGTACGCTTGTAATCACAGCACTTGGTAGGCAGAGCTAGGTAAGTCTCTGTGTGTTCAGGGATACAGCCAGTATTGGATACACATGCCTTTAATCTCAATACCAATCATAGAAAACCTGGAAGTCTATACAGACAGGCCGTGATGAGGCGGTCATGTGGTTGGGTTTACAACCAATGAGAAGGCAGAACAGAAACTCTATATAAAGACTTTAACACAGGAAGTAGCTCTGGTTCGGAGAGGCAGGACCACCGCAGGAGGAAGGGTAAGGTTTTAGCTCTTAGCTCTGACCTCTTGGCTTTCTTCCTTGCATTGGTTCTGTGTTTTTTATTTAATAAAACGGTTGGTTACATCTACAAAGGGGTTATGTTTTCAACATAGTGGCTTTATAATGGGTGAAGAATGAAACTGATTTTTGCACAGAGAACTGGGTTTCATGTTTTGTCACCTTGGTACAGTCTCTGTTTTATGAATGTGAAGCTCTTTCTTCTGTCATGTCTAAAAATCCAGTCCATTTCTGGATGTTATAAAACTGTTGAATGCAGATAAAACTGCATAAACTTCATAGTTTTTTTTTAAATTTTTGGTGACACTTTTGTTATAGTTTACAGGTGATGTTTTCCTATTTAGACCTCAGAGTTATCTAAGGATCCATAAATAAATGAGACCCCTGGCATCTTTAGTTTTTAATATTCAAAAGATTCATAGTCTTTAAGTTAAATATGACATTGTTTGCCAAAAGAATATGTTTTTTTCCTTTTGAACTTCTGACAATTCTAATGTTTTAATAGCCTAGGGAAAGTTAGGGTAATATTAAAAACACAGGGAAACTAATGTACAAGGGTGGAAATCACTTGCAAAATAAAGGTTTATTTTCTCAGATCCTAAAGAAATAAGTTTTGTGTCCTGCCTCACTGGATGTTCACCTCACTAAAAACAGTGAGATAATTTTCACAAGAAGTTAATAGTGCACTATTATCTCGGGTTTCTGGTAGAGTTTAAGGATGTAGGAAATATTTGTTTTTTTTACCCTTGGTGTAATAATAACAAAGGAAGAAAACCACATAGATTTAAATATAGACTAATTGGATATGTGGCTGGGGATGATACATATTTTACCAGATTTTTTTAAAGCACTCTTTTGTTTTGCAACAAGGTCAAGTCTAGGTTTCCTTCAGAGTGACCTTGATTGCAAATGCCTCTTCATATTCCACTCAGTGAGGCAGGATTGAGTATCTTATTGTGATTTATCTTGGGAAAAGAGAAAGTGACACCAGGGTGAGCCTTCTGACAGCAAAACACAGAAGGCCTGGAAGAGCCCTGGAGGAGAAGTTAGTCTGACTAGGGACGCCTGGGACTGCAGGAGTCAGGTTAGGGGAATGTCCAGCATGTTTTTCAGATCTGTTTGAATCCTGTAAGACCATGTGCAGTGTTGCAGGCTGTTCACAAAGCAGTGAAGTACCATATTCTACTTTCTTCTCTGGGCTCTGGTCTTTCCTCATTCTCACACCAGCACTGCTTGCAACCAACCGTATGCAATGTTTCCCCAAATCAACTGTATCAGAGTCAATGGTAGAACTTAAAAGGGGAAAAAAATGGTTCTTAGCGCATGCTCTAGACTACTACTGAATCAGAATTTCCTGGGCTGAGGCCCAAGAATCTGTATTTTTACAAAGCTTTCCAAATGATTTTGACAAGCAGCCAGCTTTGAGAATAACTCATGTAGTGGAAAGAATTCTATTTGCACCTGGGCTCAACTACCAGGTACTTGAACAGCTTTAGACAAGTCAACTCCTGGGTCATCAGGAAAACAGGGGAATTGATGCCCATACAGCAGAATCTTTGGAACACTAAGATGTCTTTTGTATGTGATCCATCTCAATGTGACTTTAATTGGCAGAGTTAGTTAATACTCTGCTGATGACCTAGAAGCCTACCAGAGGGGTTTTTTTTCCTTTCTAGAAAATGGGTTCAACTTCCTCTTTCATGTTTAATTTCTTATGAAACTTGGCTTCTCCTTTCATCAGTCACCAAGTACAAGGCCATATGCAGATGAATCATGAGACCATCATGCCATGTGTTCTAAAACCCTCCCAAGTTCATTGCTGCAAGAAACATTCAACAGTTAATGCATATTGTTTTTCGATATCTCTTTCCAAATTGCTAGTACAATTTCCATTTCTGGGAAATTACATAGACATGTCTGGATCCAGCTCTTTTAACTTTGCATTTCCAACTGCTCTGTTTTCCTTCTCTCTTCCCATCAAATTCTCATATTTTGACATTTTGAAGAGCAGCTCTTCTTGATCTTTTCCTTCCTGTAATACAATGCATCGGAAAGAGCCCGTTCTCCTCGGTGTGCTTCCCTTCCAAACACACAATACTCTGAAGTTCAAATTCTCATCCTCTGAGTGAGTTAACATCACAGAAGCCTTGTGGTTTCATCCATCATAAACACCAGGGTTTTAAATGAACTCTGCTTCTTTTCTCACAAGAAACACAGAAAAGTTGGGACAAAGGAAAATGAAATTATAAAAAGAAAGATATGTACTAAAATAGTGGTGATAAAATTATATTGTTTCAATGAGAAGAATGTTTAAATTGTTTCATATCTATCACAAATCAGGAAAAAAAACCCACTTTGGCCACTTGAAAAATCTGTTTCCTCTGATGAATATTCACAGACTGTATCTCAAAGTAGCCTTTTCTATTAAAATGCCAGGGTGCAAGACACCCTGCACCTAGAGCATCTGATCTCACTTCATTTGGGAATGTTGCAGTTTTTGGTTGTATGCCCAGTGATCTGAGAATATTAACGTAGTATTAGCTGCTGACAGTGTCTTCTATCAAACAGATCCATGGTAGAAGTAGAAGAAATACTATATTCATATTTTCAACCTCCCCTTTCCTTAACAAAAATGCTGCATTGTGTTTTAAGTTGTGAATCTATTGAAGACATCTTTGATGAGTCAACAGTCAAGACATATGTGAAAAGTGATTTGGGAAATTCTTCATGGGTTATTGGTAGTGGGTAGAATAGAATATTGGGCGATCTCTTCATTTTCTTCCTGGCTCTTCCATCATCCCCTGTTGTCCCTAAGTTCATCTGCTTTTACAAGAAAAATAATTACTACTTTCTCTGGATATTATTGGCTAGCTGTAAAATAATTTCGAGTTTTCTTGAACAACTGGCACCATCTCAATATGACAGATTATTCCTTTGTCAAACACTTCAAAATAGCATCATTTAAGCTGGAATGTTCCTAACATTTGGGATATTAAATAAACTGACAGCCTAACCAAAAAAAATTAAAGTAAAGCCAAGACATATTAAAAGAGGGTAAAGACAAACCTCATCTGTACATTTTCATTAATGTCATTGTGCATCTGAGGCAGTAGGGAATGATTCCTATGTCAAATGTCAAAACTAAGGGCATAGCTTCAGCCTGACTTACATCTGTGCTCCAATCGCTTATTTTCTTTAGAGTAAGCCTTCTTACTTTATCAGACAAGAAGACTGGACAAAATAGTTTTTAAATTTCCACAGTCATACCTTTCTCCTTTAAGCTGTTAGAGTAAAGTGGATTAAAGGCTTGAGATCAATACAACTGGGCAGTGCATTGGCTCTGGAAAGAACAGTCAACATATCAATAGTTTGGCTACATCTACATAGAAAATATAGACGATAGTTGGCAGTCAGGAATCTGGAGGCAAACTAGAGCACAAAATAAGACGCATTCCCACAAGACTCTGAGGGTGGAGGAGAGAAAAGCCTCTTTTGAGTCTGTTATTTCTGTTACAAGAAACCTTAGCTGCAGGCAAGCCAGCTTTCTGCTGTCCCAGACAATGGCTCTGGGGTGTTGAGCATCAGCCTTAATGTTGTTTTCAGGGCAGTGAAACCAGCCACCACTTCCTGACCTCTAGATTCCAGCCATGCCAGTGACCTTGAACTGACTAAGACCAGCCATGGATTCCTGCCTCATGCTTCTCCTCAGCTTCAAATAATTTTGTAAGTACCTAATGCCTCATAGTAAATTCCTTTCATCCGAAAACATCTAGTGTGAGAAGAATTTGTTTCTTGCACTGAAATCTGACTGTTTCTAAGTTTGACATATAAACTGAGTTTTAATACAGGTACTGTATTGTAGTGAATTTACCTTTACATCAATTTCATGAGGTAGATGTGGCTGCGCCCATTTATTTATCAATGAAAGAGCTAAGATTCCATGAAATGAAGGTTCTCTATTTGTAAGTTATACAACTTATAAATTTATAATTTTTTTTTGGTTTTTTTTGGTTTCTCTGTATAGCTTTGGAGCCTTTCCTGGAACTCACTCTGTTGCCCAGGCTGGCCTCGAACTCACAGAGATCCACCTGCCTCTGCCTCCTGAGTGCTGGGATTAAAGGCATGCACCACCACCGCCCAGCTTACAATTTATAAATCTAAAAACTCAGGAAGTCTAAATCTAATCACAAAGTTTTGTGTCTAACTGTTTCACTCAACAGCAATGGTGTAAGGTTGAGTACAAGTAGATCATTTGGCAGTTTTTACTCACCATGTTACACCATAAGCTCTATGAAGTAAGAACCCATATCTTATGCATTTTTGCACAGGACTTCCGTGCTGGTCAGTTTTTATTATCAATTTAGTGTAACCTAGAGTCACCTGGGAAGAAGAAACCTCTAATGAGGAATTGCCCAGACTGGCATGTCTGTGAGAAATTGTTTTGATTGACAATTAATGTGTGGTCCAGCCCACTGTGGGCAGCTCTGTCCCTGTGCAGGTGAACCCGGATTGTATAGGAAAGCTAGGATGATCAGGAAAGCAGTGTCTTTCCATGGTGGATGCTTTAGTTCCTGTCCTGACTTCCCTCAGTGATGGACTGTGTGACCTGGAAGCATAAGCCAAATAATTCCTTTCCTCTCCAGTGTGCTTTTGGTCATAGTGTTTTATCCCAGCAACAGAAAGCCAGCAGGGACAGCCCCCCGGTCCCAGAACACAGCTCAGTATTTAGCACCTAGAATATGTCCTTGACAATAACTACTTAATGAACATATGAAATGTTGTGACAAGGGAAGTGATGAGAAAAGATGAAAAAGTCACCGATGCCCTGCTTCTGGAGGATCACTGGAGTCACCAAGGGTATGTTGTTCACACATTTCTTACTTCTTGGGTCTTTACTTGTAACTGCCAATTCAGATATTTTCCTGTGCATATACAGTTTTGGTTTCTGTTGGGAAGATTTTCTAGCAACAATTTCTCCTACCATACTAAATACATCAAACAACAGGATGTCTAGTCTCTTTGGATACACAACCAGGTCTGTTTATCTCAGTCCTCCTAATAGAAACTCCTAAGAGATTTTCTCTACAACATCTAAGTTAAAATGTTTCAAACCCCAAATTCCAGGGCATTTTTTCTACTAGAATCTTTATACCACCCTCTTTTGGTCACAAACTTTAGAAGTCAAGGTGTAACACCCCAAATTCTCTTGCCAATGTTCTCCATGGATTCCTCTGTTCTCACCAACCAAGCTTCCTTTCATTAAATGCTTATGATGCAGTGTTATGGCCCTTGTTTTCTCCTGGAACTGTTGGACAAAGAAATCTGCTTTGTGCGACCATCCTGATAACGAAGTCTTAATAAAGACTCTTTTCTTCTCTAGAAAAATGAGACAAGGACCGTGAAGAACAAGCCTGAATCGTGCTACAGCCAAGCCATGGGGAAATCCAGGCCTCGTGTGATTTCACATGTTACCTGTTCAAGAGACAGTCCTAGTTAAGTATATCTGGCTTTCAATACAGCTGCTAAATAATGTCCTGGGAGCTGCCTTTGAGAGGTGATTGCCCACTGCCCTGACCTCTCTTTGCAATGCTCCCACAGCCCTCCAAGTAAGCTCACCATTGGTTGGCCCACTTTTCCCAGTGTCCGTCTCCAGTAATTTCTAAAGCTATTGCTATAGTGCCTGATACAAGTGAAGGGCTCACACACACCCTGCATGCTGCCCGTGTGGCTAAGGGGTATCCCATGGTCAGAGGAGTGCCAGATGGATGAAAATCCATAGTGTAACCCAAACACCCTGACTTCCTTCAGATCAGCTATCATGAAGAGCAGGATTGTCAACCTGTTCACTACACACCCATGCACAGTCATCTTTGAAATGAAGCAAATGGAGGTATTCAGATGGCGCCTCTATCTTAGAACTGTTTTCACCGGGCAGTAACTTTGGGAAAAGGGGTGTGTCTCGGTTGGGCCATTCCCAGAAAATCCTGAGAATCATCTGCATGTCTTAAAGTCAATTTGGGAGGCCATAGCACCCTTACTTCTTTTTGTGGCGTGTGCATGTGTGTGTGTGTGTGTTTCTGTGTGTTCAGGTGTACATGTGAATGCATGAGCATGTGGTGTATGCATGTGTATGTGTTCAGGTGTGTGTGTACATGTGCACAGGTGTGTGTGAAGTCAAACGTTGTTGTCAGGTATCTTCTTCTATCCCTTCCCACCATTTTTTTTAAGGCAGGTACTCTCTATGGTCCCAGAGCTCACTGACTGGCTAAACTGGCTAGCCAGTGAACTCCAGGGATCAAGTGGCACTGCTCCCAGCCCTAGAGTTGCAGATTGCCGGTACACCTGCTTTTACGTAGGAGCTGAGGACCTGAACTCAGATCCTCTGGCTTGTATAGCAAATGCTCCTTACTGGCTGAGGTATCTCCCCAACCTAAACCTTAGTTTTCATTTGTTTGTTAGTTACCTTTGAGACAGAGTCTCTTATTGACCTAGAACTCACCAATTAGTTTAGGCTGGCTGGCCCACAAGCCGCAAGGACCCACCTATTCTATAGTACTGGGATTACAAGCATGCCACCATTCTTGGCTTTTGAAATGTGGGTTTGGGAATCAAACTCAGGTTTTTATGCTTCCATGCAAGCATGTTACCCACTGAGCGACAGAGTCCATCCTTCTTTATACACAACCTGAGATAATGAACCTTTTCTAAGTTTTTCAAAACATTCCTTTCACGTTCATTCATTTGGCACACAGGTATTGCTTTTGGAAGGCTCTCTGGAAGATCTCAAGCGAAAAAGAAACACAAGACAGAATCCATGGCCATAAGAAGTTATAACCCTTGAATGAGGCAAACACACAATAAGCAAACAGCACTGTATATCAGGGAAGCACTGGGTGCTGGAAAAAAGAAGATAACAAATTCAAGAGACTAGTGAAAATGGAGCAGTCTTTAACATACCATTCTGCAGACAAAGTTGCTGATATAGAGGAAAGGCAAAATGGCTTTTTTTTTTTTTTTTATCTAGAGCAAGAGAATGATTTTTTTTTAAAAAAAACCCTAACGTCAAGAAATCCCTATCCTTTCTTCCCATGGATGAGGATTTTTCCCCTTCCCCAAATTCCCCATTCTTTTAGTTTAGGACACAAAGCCTTGTTCTTTTTTTTTTTTGTTGTTGTTGTTTTTGGTTTTTTGTTTGTTTTTTTTTGGTTTTTTTTTTTTCGAGACAGGGTTTCTCTGTGTAGCTTTGCGCCTTTCCTGGAACTCACTCTGTAGCCCAGGCTGGCCTCAAACTCAGATACCCACCTGCCTCTGCCTCCCGAGTACTGGGATTAAAGGCATGCGCCACTACCACCCAGCGCCTTGTTCTTCTTATAGTTTTGCACATGCATTTCTTGGGCTAAAATATTCAACCATCCATGTCTCTCCTGGCTTTGAAGGTTGTCTTTCTACTGTTGCAATAAATACTTGAAGAATTAACTTACAGAGAGGTAAGACTCACTTTGGTTCACTGTTTCGCTGCTGTAGTTGATGACTGGTTATACCCATCGCCTTGTTTTTAGCAGCATGTCATGGTAGGACTATGTGGCAGAGGGCATCCAAGACACAAAAGAGAGACAGAGGAAGGGCAGTTTACTTGAGGGCACATCCTCAGTGACTTCAAACCATTCCATGAGACCTCTTGAAGAGGCCTTTACCTATTAAAGGCTGGGTCACTTCCCAATAACACTACACATGGGAACGAAGCATTTAACATAGGCATTTGTCTAAACCATCATAAGTAAATTTCTTTCATGATGTATTTTCTTTCATGATGTATTTTCTCTGAGTAGGCTATCGCTCTGTTCCTACTCCTTGTCCTGCTTCTCTTTGTTTATTTTTAATTTTTTGAGATTGAGTCTCACGCTGTAGCCCAGAATGACATGAAACTCACAGTAGTCCTCCTGCCTCATCCTCCAGAGTGCTGGGATTACAAGTGTAAGTCACCATGCCAGGCTAAACTTCTTTTCCTCTGAGTCTTACACTTCACAGATGTTTTTCCTCCGTAATTACTGCATGTGATCAGCCTCTACACTGGGTCTGGGATCATAAATCATTGAGTGTCCCCCATGGCACAGTCTTGATTCATGAAACACTTGTGTGAGTCATATCTTCATATGGAGAAGTCCCAGTTATTCTCACCATAGCAAACTGGGTGCCCAGTGAAAGACTTTTCCGATGCCAGCATCTTCTCTATTTGGAGCAGTGTGTTGCCTTATGGAGCAGAAACAAAAACACTGTGAGGCAGAGTCATGGGCTCTCTTTGATTATACAAATGTATGGTAAGATCCCACTGTCTTGGGGTAAGTTTGTGGTGTAGAACAAGCCTGTATTTATTTTTTTAAAGATTAATTTATTTTTATTTTGTGTGTATGTGTGAATGGCTGCACTCATGCATGGCTGGTGCCTGACCACACTGCTTCAAATAATTTACACCAATGTTTGGGGATCCATTACTGATCAGTTGGAATGACATGGGGATGGGAATGGGGTACTGAGCTAAGATTGGGTAGAGGGCTGTGGTAACTCCTATTCAGAGTATACTACATTATATTTAGAAGTAGGGAAAGGCTCTATGTCTAGAGTCATATAATTGCATCATTATTATAAAAGTAAAACATCACAACAAAATAGACCTTCTGGCACCTAAGAAGAGCATCCTTGTTGGCCATCCCTCCCTAATGCTGCTGCCAGGAGTCAGTGGGAAGAAGGATGACCCACCAGATGGGGTAGTATTTTGTCATCACTGTTCAACCCACACGAACATTCCCTGTACTCAATGTTTGAAATAAATTCATGGATCTTTTTATATTTTTAATAATTTTTAAGCACAAAATTGGCTTAGTGGTAGACAGTTTAAAATTTCCTTCCTGAGAAATAAGTAAGTCTTTCTTTTGTCTAAATAAGTCACTGCTGCTTTCCTCACATCTTTTAGTAGAGTCCCCCAAAATACACACTACACCTGGACAGTATTCTCTATGTTGCTGTATGAAGAAACCTCAGAAACAATGTTTATCGACCCATATTCCCTATTGTCCTCTCACTCTGCTGTCAATATCACCAGCCCACCAGCTGTCCAAGTAATGGGCTTAATGATTAACCATACCACCCACCCCTACCTCCTGTCCCCACCCACTTATCCTTCTCCTGGAAGGACTATTTTTCCAGAGCTCAGAATCTCCTTAGTATTTTTTGTTACCTGCTCCCCTTTTCTGTTTTCCAGGTCCTTGTGTGCTCAGGCACCTTAGTGACTGCTGTGTGTTCTGTAGCAGATGCCTGGCTCTACCTATTCCCTGGGTCCTATGCCAATGCTGGATGAGCTCCACAGTACATTCCAATGAAGCCCTGTAGCCCTGAAAGCTACAGAGAGCAGAGAAGAAACTCTGTTTCTGTTGCCTTGCAGGCTTAATGAAGGAATAGGATTCTTGATTCAGGATGGCCAGGAGGTGTGGGGTGGCTGGTCCTGCTGCCCCTTGTGTGTCAGTCATGGTGGGATGGTAGATGACTCCAGTTTTCCAAGATTGTATCACCTCCAGATAGCTGCACAACTCTAATAGAACCTTAGTTCCCTGGTAGAAACACTTCAAGCTCAGAATTGATCCTTTCAGGAATCCTACATATTTTGGAATATTCTATATCATAGTGGCAAATACATTTTGAATAGTCATTCCTTGAAGACTCAACCTAATGATTCATGTGGTAGGAGTTAACAGTAGCTTCAGTGACAATACATACAACAGAAAATGTTGAACAACTCTCTACTCCCTTCCCCCACCTCAGCAGCAAGAGCAGAGGAAATTCTCTTCTAGAATGGCCCCATTGTGTCCTCCTCTGGGTCTGGGGCCTCACAAGCCCTCATGCTGTGTAATTATATCCAGGGACCTTGAGTGGGCTGGTACCATAGTCAGAGTTCAATCAGGGCAATACTGACAGTGCCTGCACAATATGCTTTACTTCTGCCTAGTGTGCCAAACATGATCTTCTTTTGTTCTCCAGATGTCCCTGGGGTGACTACAACTACCTTCCTGATTTCAAAGATCCTTGGCTGTAGCCCTATGGAAAGACTGATGATAGAATGCATGGTAATGACCCTTCTCAGCCAAGAAAAAGCAATGCCTCTGCTGTAAATGTGATCCAGGACCCACCTGGAAAAGCACATCCCTTTCAAGTCTATTAGTCCATTGGAAGTCCCTGCTAAGTCTCCTTCCTCTTCCACGAAAATCTTTTTTCCTCCTCTCCATCCAATTCACTTCATTCCAAACCAAATTTTCTCTCCTGTGGAACCCTGTGGCATAACTTTCCATGATGGCCAAGGGAAATGGTCTCCATTATTCTTCATATCCATATGCATAAAGATTTCTACCTTGTTTGCTCTATTTCCAGACCAATGTTTACCATAATCTGGTCTTACTGTTACACCTTACCTGTGTTGCTAGTGTGGAAAATTTCAAACATATACAAGTAGAGAAGTAGAAGTACAAGAAGTCCTAATGTGCATGGGACCCACAGCTATCAATAGTGGCTAATCTGATTCACCTAAATCCCAGGTTTCTCCCCATCACTATTAATGGATTATTTTAAAGCAAATATAAATATCATCTGCATCAATTGCAATTGATATTTCTAAGACACAAGAGTTCCTTAAAAAGATTGCCATAAATCTTTGCAACAACTAAATTGCACCAAATACTCAGCAAGTACTCATACTTCTCCAACTGTCTCATAGATAGTACTTTTTTACTTGAATCAGGAAACAAAGAAACACCTACACAAATTTCATTTGGTTCATATTTCTCTTAAGTCCTTTAAAATTTATAGCATTTCACACACACAGGGGTGGGGAGTGTTTCTTGCTCTGAAAATCCTTCCATTCTGGATTTCACTGATTATTCCCATCATGTGTTGAATATTTTCAGTCCTAACATATGTGAAATGGGGATCATTGACTTCATAGCATTAGCACTAAAATTAGATAGTTATGCATGACACTTTGCTGTATTAAGCAAAGAAATTGATTTTTATACTGTTATTTAAAAAGAAAAAACTTCACAAGCCAATGCTTGCACATACATTTATTAAGAAGCAGCCAAGTGAGATGTGTCAGCCCCTCCCCTTGAGTACAAACTTCTTTATTAGTGTGTAACAAGGCCCAAGGGCTAGATACACTACATAATCAAAATCAAATGCTAGCCTTTTACAGACTTGGCCTAAACTGCACAACCCAAAACTGCAAGAAATCTGAGTATTTCATATCCATGTTTTATTATACTTGACATATACATTTTAATTGTAATGTTTCTTGCAGATCCACATCAAAAAAACCCCAAAAGAGAAGGAGCTTTTATTCTAATTTAGCAGAAAGCACAGTCACTGGTGTGGAGGCAAATGTAAGGGCAGCTGCTTTTCATCCATAATTATCTATGTAAGACACATGCTGCCACTCATGGGGGCTCTAGGAACATGCACATAAGCACTGGATGGGGTTCCACCTACTATCTTCTCTTTATTCTGACTCCTTCTCCTCTTCTGAAAAGTGGGGGACAGATTTCTTTGCCACAACATTGTCCAGCCTCTTTCCTTGTAGGTACGGATTGACACTCTGAAAAAAAAAAAAAATATATATATATATATATATATACATGTTTTGGCATTATCCATGAGCCTCAGATACAGACATCTCACATAAGTGAAGGAGAATTGTTTTCTGACTGTTGGATTAACAGGATAATAACATAGCATTTACCACCCCTTGCCAAATGATGGCTCCAGCAAGTTGGTTAATACCTCAGTGCCCCATAGTGCAGTATACAGTCTCACTGACAGATGTTACCAATCATGTCTTTCATATAAGCAGTGTTCTTGATCAAATGCAATGTAGCCTTTATTGTTATATTTGGCTTACAAGTTTGGGGTGAACCAGAAAAAAATTCTTGCTGCTAACTTAGGTACCAGGTCTCATGTGAAGGAAAATAATTATTCTGTGGTCCTCCTTAAGTAAGGGGGAGAATCTGAAATGCCTTAATTAATCTATAGGAAGTATGCTAAAGGAAAAGACACATAGGGCCAAGTGGGAATTAGTATCTGAGGAATGGCCCATGGCTGAAACTCTTCTATGCAAGGACTCTGTTGAACACAATTCATTAAGAGATCTAGCAATCAATTCCAACCTTCTCTCAGTCAAACTTAAAAGGTGAAGTCAAACCCAAAGCCATCTGGAAGGGTCTTTGTTTTTTATTTAGGCCTCCATATTCTGGAATCTCTTTCACTTGTTGATGTTCTGAATGAGTCAAAGAATCTCCATTGCTTCGCTAATAATATCATTTTTTTTTTTGAGGTTTGGATTTGAACTGGTAACTGGAGCCGTACAACATAATCTTTAGTGAGCAGGAAAAATTTCAAACGTTTTGGAAGACATTTGATTATTGAAGTTGCCTTCCAGCACTGGAACAGAAATGTTAAGAAACGGGCTAAGGTTACAAATGAGGAGCAATCCTAAGGCAATGCTAAGCCCCATGAGTGAATGGACACAGGTTTTGTGTGGGCCTGGCTTGCACAGCTCTCTTGAAAGGTAGGCAAGCATGCTTCAAAAGACAAGGACTGGAACACATGAGTAGCCCTGGTCAATGTACTTCACATTCTGGAGTATAAAAACATGAATTAGGAAGGACCCCAGCCACTCTGCAAAGATGACTCACAATTGAGGTGAGGACTACCAAATGAACAGTGTCTTTACAGAGTTAGAAAGAAGCAGGTCACAAAAAGATATTCATCCTTGAAGTATTCAAGATAGTACACTTTCTGCTGGAAATTGTCAACTAGTGTGGTCTGGCCCACCCTAAGGAATCATATAAGAACCTCTGTGTAGGCAGATTAATGTGCTTGGGAAAAGTATAGTTAGTACCAAAAATACATTTCAGTTTTGTAACAGTAATGAATCTTAAAATTCTAATATGTTTAAAGAGAATATGATATTCCTATTTGTCAACTGTGCGACTAAGTTGCTGATAGACTCTTTAAGACAATTAGTGGATTTAAAATGGTAACAAGTCACAGCTTCAGAGTCAATTTTTTTTTCAGAACCACTTAAAAGTAGATTGATCTTTTATTTGTGAAGCAGCTAGAAATTCAAATGGCCCAGAATAAGTAAAAAAAAAAAAAAAAAAGTCACGCAGAATGACTTGGGGCTTTACTTGTAACATTACAGATCAGCCCTCTTGCTAAGAAACTTCCATGGTGCAAGACAGACTGTCTAGACCCAGAAATGTCTGAAGTTGGAGGAAAAGGGAAGAGGGAGATGCCAAGGTCAAGCCTTGACACTTTTGGATTAATGTTCAATTATCGAACCAAATGCTTTGCTGTAAGTGTGTTCTGAAGAACTCATGCTACTTATATATGTATGGTCACTCATGGCCAGGTAATATAGAGATTGCTATTCATGTCTGACAAATGAATGGACAACTTGGGATGGAACCTTGCTTCCTGTCCTCTTCAACCCCCAGTAGATGGTGAATTTCACTGGAGTAAGCCTTAATTCTTCAAATAAGTGAGCTATGATTTCTTTATATTGATTACTGCTCCAGGGAGAGTGGTTAAGGTGGAAACAGCAGCTTAGGTGTGGTGATAGGGACGGGGAAGATCTTCTGCTTCCTCATCAGTCCAGAGGGGCCCAGGGCTAAAGGAATGAGAACAGGCTTTATAGATGTCTGGGAATAGAAAGAACCTGAAATCCTGGGTCACAGTGACTCTTATTTTCCTAAATTCTAAGCCTTGTCTATGTGGAAGAAGTTGAGGCCAAAGCAAAAATCTTTTATAACATATGTCTTAGCCAGAATTTTGAGTTTTGGTAATCACTGGTCTCATGGAAATATGATCTAAAGTCAACCTAAGTTCCTCAGAGTCATAGTAGAAAGCATGGTGGGCCAGCAAGCAGAGACAATTAAAACTGCCTGCTGTTATTCATTTGGGGTCAGTCATTGGCCTTATTTGGAAATGTCCTTGCTGTACCACGGGGGATATTCAAGCCATCCTCCTGGTAAATTATGTGTATTCTGAGCTCCTAGAATAGAATTTCTTGATGTTCTCTCAAGAACACATTACACCCTTCCTGTCACCATCTGCCATTGGAAGCTGTAATCACCAAGAAAAACCCTAATAACCCCGTTTATTCCCAAAAAAAAGATCTGCTTCCAGATGTAACAGCTTCCTGCTTCTCGCATAGGAAATTGTCTGTCTTCTGTGTTTGTCAGGCAGCCTGGAGCCTTATGGTTAATACCAAGGCCAGAAACTCCACACTTCTTAAAGCATTTTCTAATTGAACTTGGCCAAGCTCTTTAGATTGGCCACAATTGCCATTGTCTAGATTCCCAGTTTTCCCCAAGATCCAGGTACTAAATAAATGGTCAGTGGCCTTGGGTATACAGGTTAGTTTGTATATTTTACCTAAAATAATTACTATGGTAGTACTTTACTGTGTAATAGCAGGGATTTTACCTCTCCTGTTTGGTCATGTAAAAGAGACCAGTGTTCTGATCCTTCTGTCCAGTAAGGTATCAGTAGAATAGCAGGATGGACATTGGATCACTGTTAAGTCTCAGGGCTATAACATGCACTGGAAACTCAATATGACCTTGACATTCAGATTTATACCAAGCAACACCATATAAGGAGTAACAAAAGGAAAACATAGACACCAAAGGCCATCTTGGGCAATCCTCCCAAGGAGCGGTAACTAAGCCTGCACTAGGCTTGGTAGTCAGCAAATGAGATAGGTAGAATGCATGTTACACCATCCTGGCTAGGGTCAATAAAAAAGATACGCAGAAGAAATTCAAAATTCCAGCCTGCAGTATGTACTTTTACACGTTATAGTTTCTGTCATATGATCTACATAACTGATGCAGATGTGTGAGCCATTGCCTCCACTGGTTTCAGAGTAGTTGAGGAAAGTCACACCCTCAAATCCTTCCTGCCCTCCCTGAGTGAGGTACCATTCATGGTTGCTGGCCAGAAGGGAAGTAATAAGTAAAAATCATGTCCTAAAGCTTAGGGAGGAAGCCATGCCACCCCAGAAACCAAGGGTATAGCTGCTAGGTGTGGCCCTTGCCACACAGGATTTCTGTTCTGTTCTTTGGGATTGCATCAGAAAAGATTCTGCCACTTTCCCCAAACCAAATGCTCCAATCACCCCACTCAGAAACACTAAACCCTCCAGCAACACCCCAGCCACACCCGGCCCTTGTGTGACTTACCCTCCGCTTCCGCCTCTGTCCCCCCTTCATCTTCTCATAGAGGAGTTTCTTGTTCTAGAGTGGAGAGGAAAGAAAACACAAATGCACAAGTATGGATTGAATTTGGTAACTGTCTATTTGAAAGTAACACTTGCTGTGTCCCCTGGATATTTGCATACACATATTTTGGAAACAAAGCTAGATGAAAGGAATGTCGTGTCAGAATGATAGACCACAAGCGAAAAGCTGGGGACTGTGGCGCTTTTCACAAAGTCCTCTGTACTGCCTCGAGGCACACAGTGTCATCAACAATCTCATAAACAAGGAGAGATGGCATGCTAAAATCCCAGGGTGTGGGAAGCTCATCTCCTCGCTTTGAACCGTCGCTGTTTAAAATAAATAACTTTATCTCAGTATCTAATTCCCTTTTTATGAACTGCACACGTGACTGTTCTCTGGAGCAGTGTCTGACTATTAGCAGCAGTCCTCTATGTAAATAACGGAGACGCTGACTTCTGCAGCCCGCCCTCCCATGGCTCAAGTCAGTGCCCCCATCAAGCCAATCACAGAACCATTTGGTCTATAACATTTTTAATAGAGTGAACCTTTTAAAAACTGCCAAAAAACTTCTTGGCAGAAAGGAGAGTTATGTTGTGTGTGTGTGGGGGGGGGGGGAGGGTTCTTCTCTGTTACCACAGTTTGTATAAGTGTTTCCACACACTGCTGTGTTTCAAACACACGTTGGATTTAAATGAGCTCTAGGATATCAGACACATGCTCAACACATTTCCCTCTAGTTGAGACTATAAAAGACACAACACGGAACCTGAACGTAGAAACAGAGAAAGGGATTTGGGTGTTTCACTTGTGTTCTTTTATTTTCGAATCATAAGGAAAATAATGTATAAAAGAGACAATTCATCTTGCTGTGACTACAATACCCTAACATTAACTTCTAGAAAAAAAAAGAGCTGACTGAGTTCTGGTGAAGAACAAGTTTATACACCATGTGTATCCTCTGAGCTGTCTGGTTATTAACAAATACTTAAATGGTAGATTTGAAAATGACAAATGCCCAGAATGAGCTTCATTGTTTTCTTGTTCATTAAAACCTACCACCTGTAATTTACAATGGGCAGCTCTGCCCAACCTCAGATATCCAGGGGTGGGGTGTGTGCCAAGAGCAGCACCTTCACTGCCAGAAACACAGGCACTGCCCAGAGGCCCTACTTCTGGCTCTCTTGGGGCATGGACCAAGTAAATATCAGGAGGGAGAAAAGGCAGGCCTGCTGACCATTCTCTTGAGAAATGAGAATATTGTCGTTGGTCTCAACTCCAGTGTCTGAATGTAAACTAACAACTCTAATGAACATAGAATGTTCTAGGTACTCATGCCAGAGTTGGGAAGGAGGTTGGAGTAAAGAGGGTGAGACTAGTAACTGCCCACAGACATCACTTTCTTCAGCTGTCTGAACTGGAGGGAGAGGAGAGGGGCCCGCAAGCTGGTGCAGGGGAGCCCGGTGCCCATCAGTCCTGGCCCCGCTCCAGCCCACTGCAAATGACAGGAAGGCAGCAACATCCCAATCCCCTTTTTGGATCTTAGGGGGAATTATAACCAGAAGTACAGAAGGTCTGGAAATCTTGCTCTCAAAGATGGCCCCCACTTTCCTGGAGAGTTAAAGTCAGGACCAGCATGTCCATGCCCCCAGCCCCTCCATGGTGAATGTGTCTGGGCTTTCTCCATTAGCTGTGTCAGTGTGGATTTGATGGCAGGGATTGGCAGGTGTGATGTGAATGAAAAAAGTATACAAAATGGATGAAAATAAGCCATCCACCTCCTCTGACACCCATTTGTTAGTTCCTTGGGGATGAGTGGCCTAATTTCCAGGAGTGCAGCTGGTTTAAGTTCATTAAAGGGTTCTCCATTATGCCATCAAGATTTTGGACAACTCAATTCTATTCCTAAAGGACCCTGGGGGATGGATATCTTCGTGAAGAACTGTCTGGTCCTAGGGCTAGGCTGTAGAAAGTACAAGGATTAGTGATGCTAACTGTCAGATTGGCCATGAAAGTAAGGATGTGTTCAAACAAGTGCTAGAGTTGTGTGCAAAGGAAGGAAGAGCCAGCTTGAAGAAATTCCTACTGGTCAAATGCAGGACACTTTGAACATCAAAATTAGTAATGATGTATAGAGGTACCAAAGAAATAAGCAGGTTTGTAAACAAGAAAAGAAGTAGTGGAAGCTCCTTGTGGGAATAGGATGGAGATTAGCAAATGGAGAAAGAACAAGAGAGCAAAACTCATAATTCTGCAGCAACCATGGTTATAATTGATTCTGATAAATACCATCAATGAATGCAAAACATGTTGGTTAACAGTTTCATGGCGGTCAGAATAGTTATAGTCTCAAAGTAGTTTCCCACACGATAACTATTAATTTTAAATGGAAAATGATTTAAACTGGAGAAACATGGACACCACTTTATTAAAGGGAATGAAGTTATCACTAACGGGACAAACTGACACTGTGCACCCCCTTGGCGCATAGGGCTAAGGATATACATGAACAGCATGACTGTGAAGATGCTTTAAAAGTTGGTCTGGTGAACACAGAGGGAATGAGTGACTCCCAGAGCTGGGGAGGGGGAGGGAGATGGAGAGAGCATGGTGACAATTCAGGGGTGCATGCAGTTGAAGGAGGAGTAACTTCCAGTGCCCTTTAGCACAGTGGGACAGCCATTTTAACAACCCCTGTATGTTTTAGAACAGTGGAGAGTACTCTGAATGTTTTCAACAGAAAGAACAAAGGAGCTGGAGAGATGGTTCTGCAGTTAGGAGCACTGACTGCTCCTCCAGAGGACACCCAGGTTCCATTCCCATCACTCACATGGCAGCTCACAACTGTCTCTAACTCCAGTTCCAGGGAACCCAGTGCTCTCTTCTAGCTTCTGTGCGTACTGCACATACATGATGCACAAACATACTTGGAGACATAGCACCCACACTCACAAAATAAAATAACAAAAAAATGTTAAAAGAAATGAATGCAGTCTGAAGTTATGAATATGCCAGTCACCCAGATCTGATCATCACACATTGGGTACCTGTATTGACATGCCACTACTCTATAAATATGTACAATTATTATGGGTCAAGTCAAAGAAGAAATGAAAAACATTGCTCATGTCTAATAACATGGAAACCTAAGACAAACCAGAACTGGAGAGTACTCCAAAATTCAAACATGGCATGGCCATGCAAGATAAACAAAGTTGAAGAGGGACCACACTCCTCCTGTCTCCCATGGCTCAGCTCAGGCTCTGGTCAAACATTGATGAAAGTTGTAGGAAGCACTGGGAAAGGAGAAACATTAGTTTTTCTGACAAAATGACGACCACTCAGCAGTAAGTGTGTTAAGGGTAAAGGCTGACACCAACCCTTGGCCATAGCCCTTGAGGATTATAGATGAATAGAGAGGGAAGGTGTGGGGGGGTTGATGTCAGCCTTTGGCTATAGACCCTCAGGGCTGTAATTAGTTATGTACATTGTGGGGAAGGCAACAAGTCCTAGGATAGGACTGCATAGGCCACATGGTGAGGGATGAGTCATGAAGAGATACATATATTTACTGTGTTTATAAAAATGGGGTCCAGTTTCCAGCTCTATCAATCACAAGCTCTGTTACTGAGCAGGCTACCCAGATCCCTGCCTTGTGTTTTCTCCTCTATAGAATGAGAGTCATGAGGATGGGCAGTCTGGATGAGATGATTGAGGTAAAATATTAGCACAGAGTCTGGCATGTAACATGAACTCCACAATATTATGATTTCTTATTATATGGCAATTATTGGTATCTTCCCATAACCCACCACAGGGCCCAGACGTCATATGGTGCATATTTAAGAAATGTGACCTGATGCAGTAACAAGAAAAGAGCCATGCAGGAAACAAGACAGACACTGATATTTGTAATATGCGATTCATTGCTAAAGATGCAACTCGGCTCCAGATAATATAAAAAAACAAAACAATACAAAACAAAACAAAACAAAAAACAGGGAGGCAGTGCCATCCAGGAAGAAAGCAGGGGGACTTGTGTGCAGTTTGTTTGAGAGATAACGGTTTTGCAAGTTGAAAGGATAGTTGAGCTGCAGACCGGCTTCAGCTTCTTCTTCTATATAAACACCCAGGCTGCTAGAGACACTCAGTTCACACTTCCATGCAAAGATCAAGCAGGCACTGTTTTATTGCTAGGTGGTAATGAGAAAATAAACAAGGAAACTGAAGTTTAAACAAACACATAATTAGAGCTGATAAGAGGCATAAATGTCATTCCTTGGCCATTGATCTGGGACAGCACTTTTTCTACTTGGTCTTAAATTCTAGTCTTCAGCTCTGATGTGGACAATGAGAGAAGCACAAGGCAGTGTTCCAAGGAGAGAGAGGGAAAGAGTAAAAGGGGATGTGAGTGGAATTTAGAGGGAGCTTCTGAAGAAGAGGATGGTGGCACACGACTTTAATCCCAGCACCCTGAGGCAGAGGCAGGCCGACCTCTGTGAGTTGAGTTTGAGGCCAGCCTGGTTTACATAGTGAGTTCCAAGACTGCCAGAGCTACATAGACAGACCCTGCCTCTAAACAGACAGACAGACAGACAGACAGACAGACAAAGAGACAAACAAACAAAATAAATGCTGGAAAGAGAAGTTACCATCTCTTCCACACCATCACAGCACCAGACGGGCTCTGCCCACACTCAGACATTTCCTCAGTTTCCCTTTTTGTTCTCAGGTCAAGCCTTCCAGTTAGCCATGCCCCTCCCCTAGGACCTCAATACTGGCTCTCCTTAGTACCTCAACTTCCTCTGCGCCTAAGGAAGAATTAGCCCCACCGGCCCCACATAGTCCTCTGCCCTAGGCTTCCATCTTTCCTAGCAACAGCACCTGGCCTTACACTGTATCAGTGCAAAATTGGGCCAATTTTATCTTCATGCCTTTTGTTTCAACCTGTTTCAAGACTGCAAACCTGTTGAAAGCACAGAACCACTTCCTGATGGATACTGTAGACTGAGCATCTAGCATAGTATCTAAAGTAAGCAGGCTCAGAACCCGTTTGCTCCCTTCTGAAGCTGCTTGGCCGTTCCTGGGTCCTTTCCCAGCACTCCTCTTGATTCGCTGTTCCTTCCTTGCTTTTCCTTACTCATTTAAGCGGGCACACAAATGCATAATGTATCCCATCCTCTCTTCTCTCTTCTTAAAATGCCTCACAGGAAGAGTTTATGTTATCCCTTTCATGTAGATCGCCCCTGTCTCTCCCGCCCTGCCTCCCTCTCTCAGGTTATGTCTACACCATATAGTCATTGTATTTAGTTTATTTCCTTTGAAACGGCACAAATTCTTTTCTTCATCACTACATTTAGGACCAACATAAATGGAACTATTTTTTTTTTATTTTCTCCATGTTCTTTCTGTCTTTAGTCTCCCTCTATTTTATCTCTTACTATTCCATTGGGATACATTTTATAGGATATTTTTCATAATATACGAGGTACTTTTCATTTATGTTTAAACTGTACCAGTAGGAGAAAGCTTGAAAATAGTTCTACAAGACAACTCTCCCTTAACAGAACTATATACGTCAGGAACAATAGAGAGCAAGAGGTGGGGAGTGGGGAGGGGGAGGGTAAGAATGATACAAATTGTAGGTGCAAGGTTAACTCAAGAGTGTTGCTTTCCGCCCTTAATTTGGAAATTTATTTTGAAGGCAGAGGGAACTCAGCTGACTCAATGTAACATGAAGTAAAATGCTAGGAAAAAATGAAAGTGATTATTAATGACGATCAATTTCTCTAAAATAAGCAGAAAGAAGGGAAAAGTTTATCTTCCAGGCTTAAGTGTGCATTGCATCACAATAAGCAGTGTTGTTAGTACTGACTTGAGAAGATCAGAGGGTCAGAGGGCTTAGGTCACCTGGAGAATCTTTGGAGGGAACACCATTCACTCGTTCCACAGATGCATTGACCACCTACTTTCCTATGTGAACCAACACTGCTCAGCATTTCCCCATTTTTCTCACATGGCTTCAGCACTGGGTTACACAGGCCCAACCACAGGCACCTAGACACATTCCCATTCAATTTTAATCGTCCTTGGCTCATTGTTCCAGCCTGTTGGGATCTTCCTGAATCCCGACTCGGTCATCCAGAGTTCTCTCTTCCAACTTGGTGTCAACCACTGAGAATCTGGGAAGTATGTGATCTGTGTTTTTATTACAAACGTAGATTAAAAAACGTGGTGAGGTAGCACTCAGACATGCAGGGTACCCTGTACCATTTCCCTCCCCTCCTGACAGATACTTCAACAAGCTGTCTTGGGGTGATACTCTGTTGACTTGGCTGTGTCTCTTCGCCTCTTCCAATGGGAGATCAGAAAAGATCTTGTCGAATACTTCGATGAAGTCCAAGCGCACCATGCCCACTTCATTTCCCTCATTAAGCTGGCACGCAGACACATAATGCTGGCAATGGAATACTATGAGCAGATCGACAAAACTTGTTGTGAGCGCACCAGTGCCAAGTGGCCATGATTTCTCTTTCCAAGCGCTTCATTGGAACAGCACCCTTCGTTGACAGCTACCCGTGGTTGCATGCAACCAACAGTGAGCTCACCGCCACACATCTGGAGCTCTATCTCTCTTTCCACAGAGCAGACTTCTAAGTGTCTGTTTGCAACTCTGGATGTCTTTATTTCCTTGATTCTGCAGAGATATGTACAGATCATCTCCCTTAGAAATCAACTTTACAGAGTTCCTCAGTGTCTTTTCCTTTGAAAAAGTCTTTTTCCTTTACACGGAGTCCGATTGAGTGGCATAAAACACTAGGGAGACAGGAGGATGTTGTGACGCAGGCCGTGGAGAAGGGCAGAATAGAAGCCCCTGGAAAGTATATGGTCCAGATTGCTGTCTCTTTCGACAGAATCAGTATACTGCTCTACAGACACATGATGAGTGTGGTCTGGAATAATAATTACATAGAGTCCCCCTCAGCCAGAGATTTCCGGGGAATCAACTCCTCAAGAAACATTTTTCTTTCTTCTCCCCATACATACTGTTCATCTCTGGTATCACTAACCCCAAGAGATCAGAGTGAAAACTCTACCAGCCGCTGAAAATGCACTTACCCACTTGCCCAAACCTGGGTAGTCATGTTCTGGATCAAAAAGGTGCTGGTTTAACTGGAATTCTCGACTGAATTCTGCAGTGTCAGGGGCATTTTCTAGGCACCCATCATCCGCTGTGGACAAAGGTTTTTGAGAAACTGTCAGCACATCTGTTGTTATTCTGAAAGTTAACTTATTAGAAACATTTAGACACACAAAGGTCATAGTCTGTTCATATCAGACACTCCAAATCACGTTCCCTCTGGGTTCCAGTCCCTCTCTACTTGTCATAAGCAACCACTCCAAGAGCAAAGACCTGTTGGCTGCCCTCCAAACCCACTTCCCTTTTCTCCTTGGCACACAGCAAGGCTAATTTTCCAACCTTTCTTTGCAATAAGGTGGAGCCATTTACCTGAGCCCAGGCCAATAGAATGTAGGCAGAAGTGATATATTCCACTTCCAGGCCTGTCCCCAAAACCTTGTGATGGCCCACTTTCCCCAACTCTACCCCATCTGCTGGTCTGCATGCTGCCAGCCAGGGCAACTGGGGGCACCAAGAGTCATGAAAGCAGAAACATCTACCTCTATCATTTCTTTACCTCTCTCTGATAGGACTTTACATAAGTGAGAAATAAGTTTCTATCGTGAAGAACTTTAGACTATTTCATTTGATTTCTTGTCAAATGTTCCCTCAAGTGATACATTTCCATTCCACATGAGTCCCTCTCTTTCTCTTGGGTGATGTCTTTAGGAACCACTCCAGTGCCTTCAGACAAGTTGTGGTGCTGTGTATAACAGCAGCAATGGCTTGTGTTTTATTTACAGTGAGGCTTAAGGTCAAATCCTAGCTCTTGTGGCATCTATAGGTTCAGCTTTTTAAAAGTTAACCTGGCTTCTCTAAGTCTGTTTATGTACCTATGAGATACAAATAATCAAATATTTACCTAGTTGCTCTAAGAAATGAAGGTGGCATGCCTGGTACCGTGGGCACACGGAGGTTTGCAGTATGATTAAAGCCCCTCTCGGCCACCTCCCTTTAAATGAAAGTTTATTCCATTATTTTGCTTTTGTTTTTATTGCTCTCTCACAGAGGGCTTTACTCTGTGGTTTAGACTTGCCTCAAACTCATAATCTTCCTGTTACTGCCTGCTGAGGGCTGGGATTACAGGGCTATGCCAAAGTACCCAGCTGTGATAGTTCACTGAAGTATACACGCTTTCCATTCAAACAAAAGAAAGCAGGTTATCTTTCCTGGCTTCTGTTTTTCTATAAGATCTGTGCTCTCTAGATATGATTCCCTAAAAGTGAGTTTTTAAAACTTCCTGTTTCCAATGTATTTTAGACAACATCTTTAAAAAGTGAGAAATAGGGGCAAGAGATGCATCTCACTGGTTGAGTATGTGTAAGACCCTGGGTTCGAGTCCCAGCATCATAAAACAAAGCAGAGAGGGGGAAACAGAGGCTGGGAAATTTTGTGCTAAGCCAGAGTAGAAAAGAAGCCCTGCCCTCTCCTGCTCGTTTCAAAGGGATAATGGCCTGTCAAAGTCAATATTGAGAGGGGATCTATTTGCAATTAGCAAAGTTGTCTAGCTCTTAGGACTGAACTGAAATCTTTAGACATGCAGTGTATCAGCCCTGAGCACCTGGAAGCTAGTATGGAAGTCATCAGTTTTCTAAACAATTCCCAGTGTGACTCCCCACTTCTCACTGAGGCTTCTCTAACGTCTTTATCAGGTGGGAAAGGGATACCAAGCAGAGTGTCCAAATGCAGCAGCTGTTTTTTGTGACCTTTTGGCAACTCTTTCTCAAGTACCTTGAGACTGAGCTGTAGTGATAAAGCCTTGTTGATGGCCAGGCTGAGATTTTGGAGGGCTGAAAATATGCTCTAGAAGTCACCTTCCAGCTAGCCCTGTAGCCAAGAGTTGGATTCTAGGACCTGTACTGCCCTGTGCAGGGAGATGGGTGATAATTCAGACAAGAGCCTGGCAGGGCAGGGGCAAGCCAAGATTTGATTTTGTGTCACTGGACTATGCTGTTCTGTATCACTCAGGTCCCTTTGTGTGGTAGTCTTAAGAGATTCTTCTCCAAGAGTAGCTAAATTGAGCAAACGACCTCCACTTTTAGATTGCCAGTTGTGTCAGAAAAACAATGTGGAGAATGTTAGTGTCACGGATCAGTAGCAAAGAGAAAAGCAGATTCTGAGGCAGAGTCTGGCGCTGGGATCTCATCCACCTGTCAGCTCACTCTGGTTGCTCTCCTCTCAGTGGCCTAAGTGCATGCACAGAGTGCTATGTCCCACAGGTCTTGCTTGGGATAACCCGGAACCACACTGTACATTTTTTTAAGGCATTGAGTGTGCCATATTTCTATAGATGAGAAGGCTGAAGCCTAAAGAAGTGACATATCGTGTGGTTGACCCTAGGACTCAGATCACTTGGCTCACACTCTGGGTCTCTTTCCCTTGTCTTCCAAAAGTAGGTCTCAATCTTCAGTGTGCTCCAAGGCTGGTCACTGCACAGATAGCTAGGTCCCAGGCTCAGAGTGTCTGATTCAGTAAGTCTGATTCAGCCAGACGATCTGCATTTCTAGCAAGTCTCCAGGTTATGCTGCTGCTGCTGCTGCTGGCCCAAGGACCCCACTTGAAGAACCTCTGTGTTACACTCTATCATATCAACTTTTCCAGACCCCCACACTCTGAGCTAGTCTTTCTTCCTACCCATCCAAAACCCTAGAAGCAAGTAAAAGGTGGCTGATGGGCTTGGTGCCAGCCAGTGACTAAGGATTTCCTGTCATCTGGGGCCAGCCTCCCCACACTGGCTCAATCTTATCCAACTCCCATGTTGCTCCACCCAACATGGGAGCTCTGTGCTTCAGGGAAGAGAGAGGCCTCACCCTAAATAAAAAGAGGAACATTCTTCAGAGAGAGCCCACATTGTAGCTGGGGTCAGAATTTCCAATTACCTCCCATTATAACCCAAGGCCATGTTCCTCACCAGTTTTCCCAAGAGGACAGGGATTTGGAGGGTCTGGGTAGCCTTGATCCTCGCTGAAGTCCTTAGGAATGTTGTCACCAGTCAACTCTGCTACTATGTTAGGGATGTTGCCGAAAGGACCCAGGTGCTGAAGACCCTCATGAGCTCCACCTGCAGTGGGAGGAAACATCTTTGAATTGACATTTACTCAGCAGACCACACGGACAAAGTACTGTGCTTAGTGAGCAAGGGAAACCCATCAATTGCTTCCTGCCATCTTGAGGTTTGGAATTTAGATGCAGAAACAGATAGACAGTATACATCAATCATTTCTTCGGAATGTGAATTGTGCATGACCCTCATAGAAATGTTAAAACGGCATGATGGAGCTTGGAGGAGAGACAGTTCCCTTTAGCTGGTGGGATGATTGGGTTTTTGGATGCTCACATAGATGAGTAGGGCTCTGGAAGTTGGCTATGGACTTGAGTGGGAATGAGGGGACACACAAAGGGGCAATTGTCACAGAGGTCTAATAGATGGAAAGAACATAATGGGGGGAGGAAATTAAAGGAAAAAACTCATTAACATTCTGACACCTTAACAACTGAAAATTTGATTGCTCCAACTGTTCTCATCTGTATATATTTTTCTGCATAAATCTTTACAGGGGCTGGGGCAATGGCTTAGTGGTTAAGAGTGCTTGCTACTCTTCCAGAGGACCTGAGTTGGTTCCCAGCATCCACAGTCAGCAGTGGCAACTACCTGTAACTCCAGCTCTAGAAATCTGACACCCTCTTATGGCATTAGTGGGCAGCCACCCTCATGTGCACATACACACGCAAATAAATGTAAGAAAAAATTTAAAACATTGTAGTCAGAATTGTTTCTCCAGTCCCGCCAAGCCCCCACAGTCGCACGGCCCACTTATAAAATAATCACTCAGAGGCTTATATTAATTATAACTGCTTGACCATTGGCTCAGGCTTATTACTGACTAGATCTTAATTAACCCATAATTCTTATCTTTGTTTATCCATGTGGCTTGGTACCTTTTCTCAGTTCTGCCTTGTCATCTTGCTTCCTCTGTGTCTGGCTGGTGACTCCTGACTCAGCCCTTCCTCTTCCCAGAATTTTCCTTGTCTGCTTATCCCTCCTATACTTCCTGCCTGGCTACTGGCCAATCAGCATTTTATTTATCAACCAATCAGAGCAACATATATTCACAGCATACAGAACGACACCCCACAGCAAAATATTTTATAATTTTTATTTCCCATTAAATCACAAGACTCTTTCCATTTATCTGCCTGTGCCCCATTTCTGTGTTTATGAGGGGCAATGTTGTTTTATATCTAATCAGTGTACCATGACACATTAACTCTTCCTTTATTGTAAGACACTTAGTATTTCCCAATTTATTTTAGGGCCTTAATTTTTTCCACATTTTGGATTAATTTTCAACAGGATAAGTTCCCAGAAGTAAGTCAAATTACTAGGTCAAAGGCTATAAATGTTTTTATGGCTCATGATATTGTACTGCCAAATGATTTCCAAAAAAAGAGGTAGTAATTTACAAAATATCACCAAAACATGAGAGTACCACTTTTACAACATCCTCACTAGCATTTGGCATCATAAAATTTCATATTTTTTTCTTGCTCATTTAAATAGGTTTGACTGCCAGATCAATCAAATATCTTCCGTATGTTTATTTACCGGTTTTTATTTTCTTTTTTATGACTTGTCTATTTATGCTTCTAGAATTACAATGTTTCTCTTATCAACTTATACAAACATTTCACTTAATAAAGATAGCAGGACTTTGTCACATTCTCTGCAAGCATTCCCCACATTGTCTGACTTTGAATTCTGGTTGTTATTATAATATTTTGCTAACATAAGCTTTTAATATTTGCATAGTCCGAGTTGTTTTTAACTCTCCTTTGTAATTTCTTTTTATCTGTCTAGACTTGTAAAATCATTGCCCTCTTAAGGGTTATGACCAACATCTGGATATTTTAGTTTACTTTAAAAAATTAACTCTTTAATCCATTATTCATTTTAGTGTGTTTAAAACAGATAACCTATTATCCCATCTCATTTGTCCAATAACTGTCTGTCCTCATTTCTTCCATGCCAGCAACAGACTTCTAAGTGCCTCATCCATACACAGACACAGCAGTGAATGAAAAGAAGTTCCCATGAATAACTTGTTTTACTGTACCTATTGTGCTGTTCGACTGCTGGACTATTTCACGTGTAACAGTGACATCTTACAAGGTTGGGAAGCTTCCTTTTCCCAGATTGCTTCTTAGGAACACTTCATATTTTTCAACTCTGTTGGGACACTGGTGCCCCTCCTTCATAGCTGCATTAATCTATGTACAGGGTACTCACAGATGTCCATAGTGTGTGTGGTGGGGGGGGCTACTCTAAATCCTAGGATGACCTGTTGTGCATGAATTCCGTGTCCACAAGAAGTAGGTCCTTCCCATCTGGCCACTTTACCTAAGTCCAGCCAGGCAAAGCTCCCTTGACCCTGTGTGACTACACTGGTTTTGTCTTTTTGGCCAAACCTGGTCCTCTTTGGATGGGCATGTTGTTTTCTTTGGGGTTGTAAACATATCCAAGTAGGATCATCATGGCTAGACCTTGGCATCTTCTGAGGTGTTTTTCCATCACTGTCTCTGTTATGTTTGATTCAAGTTTAACCTTAAAGGGACAAACTTACCTACCTTAGTAGCATTAGCCTTCAAATCCAGACACTGCCAACATGCTGGGTTTCTGTGTGCTTATATTGTATTCCATTGCTCTGCAATAAGAATGGATGTCTACAAAATTCATATATTTGAAAAAATGGTTGGGGCTGGAGAAATTGTTCAGTGGTTAAAAGCATTGGTAGCTCTTCTAGAGGACCTCGGTTTAATTCTCAGCACCCATACAATGACTCATAATCGTCTGTAACTCCAGTCCTAGGGTATCCAAAATTCTCTCCTAGCCTCCGTGGGCACTGCATGTACATTGCATACACACATACATGATAGCAGAACACCCATACATATAAAATAAAAATACGTTAAAAGGTTTTACTGGGCAGTGGTGACACACACTGTTAATCCCAGCACTCAGGAGGCAGAGGCAGGCAGATCTTTGAGTTTGAGGCGATCCTGTTCCACAGAGTGAGTTCCAGGACAGCCAGGGATACACAGAGAAACCCAGTCTCCAAAACCAAAGAAACAAACAAACAGGTATTTCTTTGTGGACCACTATAATTATGTGAATATTTAAAGTAAGCTATTTTATGTAATTCATAAGTAAATATAGCCAATATTCAACCCTGTTGATATTCTTTCATGTCCTTATTCATATTTTATCATAATCTACATCAAAATATATCTGCTAAAAATATTGTGCTACACATTAAAAATCTACTATGACTAATAAGTATCTGTCCGTCTCTTATTTCTTACTGTTTTCATGCTATCACTCTGACGCTGTATTAGTTGGTGTATCCAAGAGAATAAAATTCTTCATTTTAATTCTGTTGGTAACTGACTGTTAAAATTAATGAGTAAACCGCACTTTGGTTTAGTAATTCTGCTCTTTGCTTGTTACTCTCATCCCTCTGATTCGATCTGTCTTTATTTTTCACCACTCTGGATCTTCATAAAACATTATCCAAGTTACACAGTGGTAGCTGCTTACAGAAGTACTCTGGGAATACATGCTGTTTTTTATTCCCCCCCCCCCCCCCGAATTAATTTGTTTTTCCAAGTTAACCTACAAACGGCAAAGGTTAAAGCAATGGATCAGTGCATTTGACACTGATATCCTTGAGACTTAGTATAACCCTGGCACTGTAGTCACCACTGTGCTTGTTATAGGGCATGCTTTTGGGTATGTCAATACATGTCTCTGCTTCTGAAAGCACCCTCAAATTAAGTGCCAGGAATTATCCAACTTGGCTCAGAGAGAATGCATGTCTTAATGCCCCATTAGTAATTAATGAAGGAAGCAAACACAGTTTCCCTTATGGAAAGGCTGCCAGAGCTCTGTTTACCTCTGTGCACCAGTGCCTACATTAAATGAATGTAGGACTTGTTAGGAAGCAACAGATGTTTAGAACCAGGTAGATATATTAGAACACAAACTTCTTTTCAAACCATACTTAATGACATCAGATCCAGATGCAGGAACTGTGGGGGACATGCAGATGTCAATGATGCTGTCCTGTGCACATCTAGAAAATAAGTTTAAAAATAGCGGCATGTGCAACCAAATGCTGCTTTTTTTTTTTTTGATTCATTATATTGTTTAGAATAGGTCTGTCACATCACATGCTAAATCAGCCAAAATGCTGTGATACTGCAGGTTCTTCTTGGTCTGTTTACCTCAGTTCCCTTAACTGTCTGACATTAACCAAACACATGTTTAAAAATCATTATTCAACCAATTTAAACATTTATTGAACACAGTCTATATGTATCAAGACTTAGACAAAACAAAATATCTAGACTGAGTATTAGAGGGTGTAGCAGTTTGAATGAGAGTGGCCCCCATAGGCTCATAGATTTGAATTCTTGGTCACCAGGGAGTGTCACTATTTGAAAGGATTAGGAGGTGTGGCCTTGTTGAAGGAGGTGTGTCACTGGAGGTGGGCTTTGAGGTTTGCAAAATCCCAAGCCAGACTCAATGGCTCTCTCTTTCTGCTACCTGTGCTGAGATGTAGAACTCTCAGCTACATCTCTAGCACCATATCTGCCTGCATGCCACCATGTTTCCTGCCATGGTGATAATGAACTAAACTTCTGAAACTGTAAGCCAACTCCAGTTAAATGTTCTCTTTTGAACGAGTTGCCATGGTCATGGTGTCTCTTCACAGCAATAGAACGCTGACTAAGACAGAGGGTCTCCTGTCAGTCAGATGACTGTGGATGCTGCTTTCATTGAGTTCTAGTCTTTAGGGAAGGAAGGAAGGAAGGAAGGAAGGAAGGAAGGAAGGAAGGAAGGAAGGAAGGAGAGAGAGAGAGAGAGAGAGAGAGAGAGAGAGAGAGAGAGAGAGAGAACAGACATATACAATACAGCCAGTTGTAATGCATGTATCACAGATGGGAAACAACAGGATGTTACCATTGGATAGAGAAGTATGCAGCCCAGTCCAGGGGCATAAAGGACTTTCTGCAGGAAACTTCCTACACCCCTTCCTCATGCTTTTTTCCTGGGTTCCACACATGCCCCTTTGGGTGGCAGCTCAGCAGAGCTTCTTGGTTTCAGCCTCTCCCTAGACTCTGCAACTTGACCAACCTTAGTTCCCTGCTTTCCAACCAATGTACTTGTCTGTCTCAATAGAGCAATGGTGGCAAGAGACTTCCCTCAGAGTCCAGTACCTCCACATCTCATTGACCTGGAATGGAATTTTCCTGGTTAACTACAACTGCTGTTAGCTTCTAGTTCACTTTCATGAAGTGATTCAGGCTAGCTGTCAGTATGTGTTAAGTGAAATCATAAAAACTGAATACCAATAAAGCCCCAAATTTTATCTAGCCTTGACCAGGTATGGGCTTCCTGGTTCACTGAATGATTTCTAGGATTTTCATAGGGTAGATCTATAACATTACCCAGTATTTTGAAGTCATTTGACTATGAGCAAATTTTGCATGAGCAAAATCCAAAGTGAGATTTTTCGATTGTGGTGTTTTATCTCTCTTTGTTGGAGAAGATGAATCTCCACATAGAGATGAATGTTGGTCAGAAACAAGAACAAGTAAACAGACAGGCCTGGCCTCCCCTCATTCCCTAACCACCACCACCATGCCCACTTTGGGTCTTGTTATGCTTTCAGTAGTTCCAAAGCACTTTTCTCTTCTGTGGAGAACTCTAGTAAGGTCAGTAGGACAAGGGCCGCTTCTCGTAAATAAGAGAATTCTGGAATACAGTTATTTGCCTAAAGTCTTACAGCAAGTTTGTAGCCTGCCACTTTGTAGTCTGAGGCTCCAGCATGATATTCACTTTGAATGACATCAGGAGTGCACCATGGGGCCTTGTGTAGCCCATGCATACTCTCTTCAGGGGCTTCCCATTATTATTATTATTTTTTTAAGATCAGTTCAACTCTGGAACAACAATGACTTGTCAGGACACCTGAGATCTCTGGTAGTTCCTAGCTCCCTCAGAGGGCCCAAATATGTCAGTGACCAGGGGTTTGGCTTCCCACTGCAGAGCAAGATCCCAGCAGAAACACTCTGAGATGGGAAGCCAGCCTCTGTCCTCACTCCAACAGTTCCTTCCTCGTGCCAGAAGGCTCAGCGTGTCCAGACGGAACCCCTGCGCGGCGGGCAGACTCTGCCTCACAATTTGGTAACACCCTGACAAGCTTACAGCCAGTGGAGTTCCATCAGTGCCCCTCGCCCCATGCCGAGGCTGTCTGCGGAGTCATGTAGTTGGGCATCAGTGCTGGGCAATAAAGGAGAATTGTGGCGGGGCAGCCTGGTGCCAAGGAGCTAGTCACCCACCTCATAAAAGGGGAGTTCCGTGAGGAGAGTCTGGCAGGGAGAGGGCATAGACTCTTCAATACCAGCCATTCAGTGGAAGGGATGGGATCCAGCCGTTTACACCTATGTTGCCACAAGCCGCAGGCACTAAAAATACACAGCAGTCCCGTCCCGAGTCCCTCCAGTGGCTCCTCCATCCATCACTTAGGAAGCCACCACCCGCTTTCTTTTGTTAATGTCTGGGAGAATGGAGCAACCACATAAGCTGTTAAAGGTGGCCTGCCTTGTCTTCTCTTTCTCCCCGTCCCCTTCAGACTCTTCCAAGAGAGCTAAAGGAGCAAGAAAGGCCTCGCCTATAGACATGAGAGATGAAGGGAGGAGAGAAATGGAGGCTCCCAGCCTGCATCTAGGACAGAGAAAAGTCAAGTGGGTAGAGGCGTCTGTGTTCTCCTTCTAGAGGCCACAGACCAGGCACAGAGGGTCAGGAGGCTGGACACTGTCCATGTGAAGGGGATATGAGGACACTGAGATGGACCCGTGTTTCAGGAACTCTGAGGCTTTACTCAGTCTCCTTTGCTCTGAAAGTTTGGGGATCACCCTACACACTACACACACACACACACACACACACATACACACACAACTTGTACACACAAACACATACACAGACACACATAAAACTTGATGTATACACACACAGAGACACACAAACACACACACATACACACACAACTTGTACACACACACACACACACACACATACACACACACACACACACACACACACACGCACACACACACGATTCCTGCAGAGAGACAAATGTCCTAAAATTCAGGCATATTATGAAAAGCCACTATTTCCTTAGCTAAGGAGGCACAGGCAACAGAACCCAGTTACAGAAAGGGACATTATGGATTCCCGATGTTTCCTGATGTTTGGGACTAGCTTCATGCAGACCTGCTACCATATCATGCGATTCCTTAATCTCCCAGCTGGATCTCAGTTTCCTCATGGGAATGAGATGCTTGGAGGAGACTCGAATCAGACACTACGTATTACACAAAATGCTCATGTCAGTGCCATGGCTTACCACTGAGCGTTCAATAAACATTAGCTGCTTTGACTCTGCAGTTATATTTCCCAACAGCACAATTCACAGAGCCGAAGTCAATCAGCCTACATATCTTCATCCTAAAGATCACAGTTCTGGAGCTGAGGTTTTGAGCTACAGCAGCTCAAAACAGTTGGAACATTTTGATGACATCTGTGAGCCCTTACCAGTTAAAACTAGTTAAATTCACATCTGAGTTCATTCCACTCACTGTTCCCAGAGCAGTCCTTCCCAAACTCACTCACACTGCTTGAGAGAAGCCTGCCCTCTAGTTAAAGGAGACAAAAGATGTCCCTGTGGACCAACATCTGACATCAATGCCCACTTGGTAGGGCAGACCATGAGCACATGGAGGAAGAAAGATGTGTTCCTAGCATGAAGAAATGAGCATGCCAACCTCCTCTCTTCAGCATGGATGCTGTGGTCTCCCTCTCCTCCACCCTATTAGTGAAAGATGCTTCAAATGGACAGGGCTTATGTGACAACAACTGCATTCCTTTGACTCATGACCTATGACCCCAAAGCACACAGCACTTGGTGAATGGGAAAAACAAAGGAATAATTCTATCATGCCCACTTGGCTTCTCCTTGATTTGCCTCAGGGCAGGGCCTGGGCCTGGGTGGTTTGCTTGCAATCCTTGCACCCCACCCCCAAGTTCAAGCCTGGCCTTACACAAGTTCAGCCCCACAAGCCCACATGGAGAGCTCTGCATTGGGTGAGTCTGGCAGATCCGCAAGTGAATCTGATTGTTCAGATGTTTTGGGCTGAAAGGCATTTGTTTTCATTCTTCTTCTTTCTTCTGCCTTCTCCCGTCATGCTAGGATCTAAAACCCTAGGGCTCCTTCGAGACCAGAGGCTACAAGAGCTACTCAGAGGCATGCGGGCAGTGAAGGCAGAAGCGAGGAGCCTGGGTGCATGGCATTTGTAGGCTCCACATCTCCATGTGGTCCCAATTTAGGATCCCAGGCAAAGTTGTTTATTTTAGAAAAGCTTTTTAGTTCACTTTTAAGGTATTTGTGCTTAGACACTGCTTGCTTTTCAAAAGAAAAAAAATGTTGATTTTTTTTTCACCAAAGTATGTTTGTTTTGGCTGTTTATTCAATTGCCAAAGTTCAAATTTTATTCTATGAATTTAATTTTCATGAAGCCATCATGAGCCCTGCCTCTCTCAATACATACAAAACACAAAGAATAAAACAGAATATTTTGGACATGAGATAGTTTCTGGGAGACGTGGGAACCTGGCAGGTTTAAGAAAAGCCATTTTGAAAGAGTAATTTGTAGACGTGCTTCTAGCTCCTTCACATAGCTTTTATTTGTTGTCTGAAATGAAGAATCAACTCATCGAATTATATAGAGGCCTGGCATACCTTTATACTGAGATTAAAGGCCCATTTTTGATGCTTTACAAACTTCATTCTGATTCCAGTTCTATGGCCTGTCAGAGTGGAGCCCATGTTAAGGTATCAGTAGTATTTGAAAATAAGATGGTGTATGTAACATGAACTCTAAATGGTCTTTTAATAAAAACCTAGAACCAGATATTGGAGTAAATGCTGAAAGATCAGGGAGACAAAGGAACAAGCCACAGCCACATCTTGCCTCTAGGACTCCTCAGCCTGAAAAAGCTTTAGTTCCTGACTCCTCATGCCTTATATACCTTTCTCTGTCCAGCCATATCACTTCCTTTTTAGTGCTGGGATTAAAGGCGTGTGTGCTTCCCAAGCAAAGGCATGTGACTCCCAAGTGCTGGGATTAAAGGTGTGTGCCACCACTGCCTGGCTTTGTTTCTCTCCTAGACTGAGCCAATCTCATGTAACCCAGGGTAGCTTTGAACTCACAGAGATCCAGATGGATCTCTGCCTCCCGAGTGCTAGGATTAAAGGTGTGTGCCACCACTATCTGGCATCTATGTTTAATCTAGTGGCTTGTTCTGTCCTCTGATCTTCAAGCAAATTTTGTTAGGGTACACAATGTACACCACAGGTGTATCCATGTGGAGGTGGTTGGGATTAGGTGAGGATATAGAAGACACTGGGTAAGAGATGATGCTAAGTCTCAGAGTTCCAGCATCTGGTTCCACCCCCAGCTGCACTTTGCTTTCTGAATCTTCACTTACCCCAACATCCTTTGTCCAAAGCTGTTTTGTCCTCGAGGCCTATGTGTCACTCCACAATAATGAGTACTGATTAATAAACTGTATGATAATGAGTAATTATCACAACAAATAGTGATTAATAAACTGTAACCCACTGCATAATGTCTGTGCATCTCAGAGGACATCTAAGATGATTTGATGTTTCAGAGGGGATTCACTAACAGGAACTCCAGGCCCCCTGCTTTACCAGCTAGGTGGGGTTGTGTCAGGGTCTCAGGTGTGGAGAGTGTACACAGCCAATGTTGAGCCTGGTAGGTAGACAGAAATCAAGGTGAGCAGATGTCAGAAGCCAGGGAAACAGTTAAGAAACTCCTAATCAGAGAAGAAGGGTCCACAGTTAAAACTTCCAACAAATAAAGGAGAGGCACAGAAGGCCCAGGAAAGGGAAGTGAAGAGAATGGGTGGCCACAAGACTCCAGGAAGTGGATGTGACCCTCTGCCCAGACCCAAACTCATTTAATGGTCTCTACCCATGTTCAGCTTTCCAGCTAGCCTGGACTTTGAAAGGGAAGTAGGCCATATGTAACACATGGTCAGGACAGAGTAAAAACCCAGTGGCATAAAATGGACCTGAGAGGAGGCAAGGCCCAGCACTATTGTGCCAGACCACAGTCCTACTCTATCAGCTACCCTAGGGTGCCAAGCCCCAGACCAGCATAGATCAGGGGTACACAGCTTGGAAAAATAATCATTCCACAATGTCAGTGTCCATCCCTGACCCCCAACCCTCGTCTTCAATATAAGACAAGGGCCTCAAGTTGGGTCAGGATAGGCCACAACATCAGAGTTCTCTAACTTGACCTTACCAAGTAGTAACTGCAGTAAACAGCAATCTCTTGTTCCCTCTCTCCACCCAAAGCTGCTATAGATAAGTAAGTATCCTTTGTAAGTTGCTAACATAAACATTTATTTTGGACAAACAGAACATTCTTTTCTGTTTCTGACTTTTAGCAGATACTACCATTAAAAAAAAAATCTGTCCTGAAAAGGGGAGTAGGGAGAGCATGTGATGTGTGTGCTGTGGGAAGGGATGCTTAAAATAAATCCTCTACCAAGCTTTGGTGATGTTTCTCTAGCTTGTGGCTTCCCCATCTCCACAAACATTCCCAGCTTCTTCCTTGTATACCCATGTCATCTCTGCCTGGCTATCGCCATTAGGTATAAAGCAGCAACAGAAAAAAAATGACTAGGCACTTGCCATTTATCAATTATATGTCAGGCACCACAGCTGGATCTAAAGGCATGAGACAGGAAACACAATGATCATAAAGGTGAGGGGCGGGGCATGAGGAACTCAAGCTATGGAGGCCGGAAGGGGGATGGGAGGAAGCACACAGTCAGCAGGACGGGGCAAACACTGCTTAGCTAACCCTTTTGATTTCTCTCCGACCCACCTAGGATAATACGGGTGATTCCAGTACATAAGTAACAGAGAACTTACGTCTCCATCAATCATCCTGGGAAAGTTTCAATCTCTTAGACATTTTGGAAGAGTAGACTGAAACGTGGCCTGACAGCAATATAACATAAACCTCACATATCATAGAAAATTGTCTGGTAGCCTCATTTCAGAAAGTAGAAGGAAGCAGGTGAAACTAAGTTTTAGTAATTCATTTTAATCTATCTTAGCATATCCAGACCACTGCCATTTCAACATGCAATCAATATGAAATCAATGTAAAAGCTACCACTGAGATGGTTTACATTGTTTTTCTACACTGTCTTCAGTATAGTTTGTATTAGGGAAGTTTGCAATTCAAGTGACCCATGTGGCACATGCCTAGTAGCCACATGGGGCTGGTGACCAGTGTGTGGCATGGGCAGGCATGCAGAGAAGGCTGTGTTAGGCCCTGAAAGCACAGTGTCTGTAGTCTGGCTTTCTGAGCTGGAATCTTAACTCCATCAAATTGACTGCATGACCTCATGTGTAAAGTGGAGACTCTAAAAATACCAACATTTGGGTGGCAGCCTAAGGAAAAAATACTCTTCCTAAGGCTTTTTCTGTTAATTCTGGCCAATATTGAATGTTTAATAAAAGTCACTTGTGCTCATCATTTTACAATGCACATGACCTGTGCAACTTAAAACCTTATGTCAGCTGTTTTCAACCTGTGAGTTGTGACCCCACAGGGGTTGTACTTCAGATGTTACATTACAATTCATAACAGTAGCAAAATTACAGTTAGGAGGTGGCAATGAAAACAATTTTATGGTTGGGGGGGTCACCACAACATGAGGACCTGTATTAAAGAGTCGCAGCCCTGGGAAGGTCGAGAAGCACTGCCGTATGTGATTCTGAACAAACACTCTTACCTCTTTGAGTACTCGGGTCCTTCTCTATAAACAGGTGATAATAACAGCGCACTTATTAAATGTCCATTTCCTCGATGCCCTTGGACTCAGGTGTGGATGAAGAACTAGTCAATGGCAACCTGAGTGGGGATGGAGGTAAATGCACCTGGGCAACTTGCAAACTGGAAAGTGACAGAGTGGAAGACAAGTGTCCAGAAGGTTCCAGCCTGTGTCTGTGAGCTTCTTTTATAATCCGCTGGATACTCCCTAACAGCAAGCAGTTGCTTTTCTCCAGGCTGATGCACAGGGGGTTTGCCTCTCATGAGATGTGGTTGGGGTTTTAGCTCTGTTTACCATTATCATGTGTATTGACACACGAGTGTGTGCCGTAATGCATGTGTGAAGGTCAGAAAACAACTGTGAAGTCTGTTTCCTTCTTCCAAATTTGTGTGGTTCCAAGGATCAGACTCAGGTTGTCAGGCCTGCACAGGAAGGTGCCTTTACCTGCCCAGTCATTTCATGGGCCCCTGAGTTAGCATTTTAAAGGAGCCCTGGCTCAGTTCCCCAAGACCAACTAACCTATTGCAAGATTCAAAATCTCTAATGGAAGTGGCTTTTATTACTTTTCTACTGAGCAGTTTGTTTAATGGCTCATACAGGATTTCGAAGGAGAAAAGTTAATTTTTTTTAAATTAAAACCATGTTTTAAATACCCTTCTGCTGTTCTGTATTTTTCCCCCCCTTAGAATTGATTTGTTAAAAGTTTTGGAATTATCCAGGAAGCACTCCTGAGGGTGTTTGAAACCCATGATTCAAAACAAGGAGGGACACCCAGGTGACAGGATTGGCTATGACATTGGAAATGAACAAGCACGCCTTAGACCACCGGCTTGGGAGCCCTCCACCCTGCACTTCGCAGAGGGGTTGCGAATCCACTGCCCCTCAGTGCTTCACGGTCCCAGAGGCTCTTTCCAGTGAATGCTAAAACTGCCATCCAAGCTGGCGAATCTGCAAATGGAATGACATTTCTTCAACTAACCAGGTTCTTCGGAGCCCAGACTTATCTCTACTTCCAAGGTGTATCATTTGGAAAGTGGCAGGAGCAGGCTAGAAACAAGGAAAAAAGAAAAGTCTAGTGCTGATGTTAATATTCAAATAGACAGAATGGGTGAAGGTGTTGTTTTCCAGAATGACAACAAGTTTTGTGGGCATTGGCATAGATTACAAGGGTGTTCCTTTCTACTATTGATACAGGGACATTAGGTACATTTAGGCAAAGGCCATTCTGATTATACACGTTCCTTCCATTCACTTCAGGACAGTGATGTGGATTTAAGGGATGTGGCAGGTGGGACATTTTGAAAATATTTTCCTCCCATGATGCTCCAGGGCTTCATTCTCACCTGTATCTAACTCCCCTTTGGGCAAAGCATGCAGAAGAAGAATCGCTTTTTAAAGAGCCTCTGAGAGCAAACTGAAGACTGGAGAGTTGGGAGGAAAACTGGCCACAGTCTTCACCCTGGGCTTCAGTACCCCACACCCTGACCTCTCGGCTCTCTTTGGTGTTTCTCACATAGAACAGGCATTCAGTACCTGTGTATTTCCAGGACGGTCTTCATTCTATGAGAGTAGAGAGTTATAAAATGCTTCTCAGTACACCAGGTGTCATTTATATAAACAAAAAGGCCTATCCCATCTCACAAGTCCTAAAAGTAGATTGACAGTGAAGTGAAGTGAAATGAGACCCCTGATACATATGAACCGCTTTAAAGGCCTTGCAGCTATCATTATTGTTTAATTCTGTGTATATGGGTGTTTTGCCTGTGTGTGTGTGTGTGTGTGTGTGTGTGTGTGTATATATATATACACACACACACACACACACACACACACACACACACACACACACACACGCATCTTGTGTGTGCCTGATGTTTGCAGAGGTCAGACAAGGGCACTGGGTTCCCTGAAACTGGAGTTAGAGACAGTTGTAAGGTGCATGAGGGAGCTGGGAATCCAACCTTGGTCATCTGGAATAGCAGTTAGTGATCTTAACCACTGAGCCATCTCTCCCATCCCTTTTGAAATTGCAAGTTTGTATTGTTTTTCTTAACTTGGGGGATTCAAGTTACACAAGCCTCAGGCCTCAGTGAACTTCAATCTGCTCTGGGTTGTTCCTGAAGCCATTTGTGAAGACCACCATGACTTCTCCAGCTGCCATTACTTCAACTCCTGCTCATTCAACACAAACATTGACACTACAGATCCACTAGGTCTGTAGCCATGAGTAAATGAGACTAGGGTCTTCAATTCTGCAAAGTCAGCGTGATTGGATCTGATTCTTCTGATCCCAAGAGGAAGGAAGAAAGGATGAAACAGAGCTGTGCCTCCCAGGTCCACGTCGGCCCTGCACCAACAGTTGCCATGTGGCCTTCAGCAAAGAACTTCATCTCTGCAGAAATGAGGTTGGTGGACAGGAACTTCCCAAAGGTCCCACCCTGTCCCTTGGTTCTGTCTAATGTGCTGGTTTGCTTCAGTGTGTCACTTCCCATCGAATATTCACAACAGCCTCAGGCACTGGGCAGTGGAATATTGGGACGAGCTTCAGGCCGCAGATTTATTCTTTCTGCTATGCTAAACTGAGGTGTTTGCCAGCTCAACAGTAAATAAGGCTGATGTCATTGGTTTTGATGGCCTTCAGATATGTCCTGTTGTCAGGCCGAGTCATGGGTGACCATTTGATAGGAAGCAGCCTTACAGCCTGCTCAGGGACAGGGGGGCTGGAGCTAGAGCTGGCACAGCCAGCTTCAGGAAAAGGGTCTGTTTCTCTGGTACCTTCATTTAAAACCTGTTCTTTTCTTCTCCACAGCTTGACCTCCCCACTCCTGCCAGCTCGGTCATCAGTGGGGTCACATGAGTTACTGACAAACAGCTCTCACAAGCCCTAGATGTCAAGTGCACCAAACCCAAGCTCCTGGGAGGTCTGGGGCTCAGAAATCTTCCATCTTAGTGTCCTGGGCTCATGAAGAGCCATCATATAGACCACAGCTTTAGGTAGACATGGAAGTGCTCATGTCTCCTGCCAGGAAGTCAGGTAGGGCTGTACCAGTGAGTCTGGAGTAACAGTAAGAACGTACCCTCATCACAAAGAACACCTACAGGAAGTTCCATGTATATGGAATCACTGGGACAAGAAGCCCATGGACAGAAGCTAGATGAGTGCTCTTGGAGACCAGGGAAAGGGGAGAGAAGTTGGGGAAAGGACAGGGATGGGGAACAACAAAGGGCATAGGGTTTCTTTCTGAGACGACAAAACTATTCTAAGGTGGATTGTTGTGATATGAATATATTGAGAACCATGAAACTGTATACTTTATTAGGCAACTACATACAATGTAAAATATTGCCTCACAGCTGTCACATATTTTAAACAAAAATGAAAAGGCCCTGACCTTCTACCCCAGAACACACACACACAAATGCATCAGGTCCACTCCTGATCATTGTCAGGTTAGTTACAAACTTGACCAACGGTGTTCCGTGGAGGCAAAGATTTCTCAGGCGCTTTAGCGCCTCACCCGTCTTATGATCACTTTTTAATTAATAGCCTCCTGCTCGCCAGAGCAATGGTTCCATTCTGAGCCAATGGCACCACCTGGTGGCCACCATGCAATTCCAGCTCTG
>CABHPP010098659.1:0-11523 GCA_902168425.1 Peromyscus attwateri | reverse complement strand
CGGGTAGGAGGGCTTAGGGCGCGTGCCCACCACTCGCGGTCGGCCGAGGGCGTGGAGAAGGTGTGCGCCTCAGAGGGGACGGTGACGCCACCGCTGCTGTACCTCATCCTATGGGAGCTGGGAGCCCCGAGCCCGCCAGCGACTCCCGCCCCTTGATATTCACCACTTCTGAATGCTTCTTCATGCTTGACACTTGAAAATAGCTTTCGGTATCCGCCCTCGGATTTTGTAAACTCTAGGAAGGCAGGCGATTGTCTTTGCAAATGGACATAGTTGTTTGTGACACTGGTGTCAGGTCTGTCCTTGGCCACTTCTGTCCTCAGTCACCCGCCTTACAAAAACAATCTGAGAAGTTTTATCCGGATACCTACCATCCCTTCTCGTGGTTGCAGTGTGCCTGGGCATATCACCTAACCCCACACAAATACTTGGTATTTTTTGTTTGTCTTCAGCGAAAATCCCCAGAATTTGTCCACCCACTTCAGAATCAAACCTAACACCACCTAACAGGAAGTGTTTGGCAATTAAGTGGGTCCACTCATCTAATAATCAGTTTAAGGTTATCCTACACATTACTAAAACTGGGGCAGGTGTCACAGTTTTCTGTGTTGTTTGCTAACAGAAACTTTCTTTTGTCAGGGTCTTATGGAGCCCAGGCCAGTCTTGAGCTCACCATGTAGTGGAAGTGACCTCAAACACCTGAGCCTCTGCTTCTCCCTGAATGGTGGGGTTTTTGCAAGCACCGTCACCACCAGGACTGACCCTCTTTTATGTCTTTTGACTGTTAATTTAAATCTTCCTCAATGTCATAGGTGTATATGGACCTTGGAGTCGTGCATAATTTTGAGTCACTTAAAACTCACCCTTACTAGCAACTGTAGGGAGAATCCTAAAAATTCAGTAGGTGCCTCAAAGGTAATCTAATCCAGGTGAGGTCTCACTCTACACACTGAAACTCAATTCTGCTGACAGTTAAGTGGATTCTTGTCTAAAATGTCATTCTCTATGGCTATTGCTACTTTCAGTTCCTTTCGAAAACAATGTAGCAAATTGTAGAGCACAGCCAGTGACCTTTAAGAACCCTCAGGAGTCTTGAGTAACCTTTATCTTGGGCAATCCAGTATCATGTTGCTGATGTGGTTTCCCACTTGCGAACAAACTGCTAACCAGTGCCAAGTTTAAAGAACTGCTTTGTAAACTTAAATCATACCATTTTATAAACGTAAATCCTAACAGTGCTTGCCTGGCATGCCAAGGCTGCAGGTTCAGTCTTCAGGATAAAACCTACATCTGGTTTTATGAACAGAACAAATGAGGCTACTGAGGTCCCATCTTCAACGAACAGACTTGTCATATTCATGTCCTGCCTCACCTAGAGGAGAAACCTGAAAGACAGCCGGAGCTATTGGGGGGACAATTGCTAGAGCTTCTTATTCTTCCTGTTGGGGGGCTCAGTAGAAGTAGGCTATGCCTTGAAGTTTCCTTTTTACTTGAAGATAGAGATTAGAAAGTGAGGATTCATATTCAAGTTTTAATTGGAATTTCTCTACAGAGTGGATTGTGCTCATCTGGTAAGCCATGGGTTATCAAGAAAAAGCCCAATGCCGGGTGTGGGACACCTTCCCTCAAGTTGTTGGTCAGAGGTGACCTGGAGACCCCTGGCACAATACAGACTATTGTCCTTATTCTTGTTTGCCCATCGGAACTTGACGGTAAAAGTACTGCTGAAGACACTGCACATATTCATCACAGAACATGGAGAAATCAAGTTGGTACTGACCAGGCTAGCTCCCCATGTACTACTAGAAGGTGCTCTGCAGACTGCTGAAGGGCAGGGTCATCAGCAGTTTTACCCAGCTCTGAACCCTGTGAACTCCAATAATTACCAGCATGGCAGACTATGCCCATGGGTGCAATGGTAGTAGCATGAATGTTAGAAGGTAATCAGACACTTCCTGGTTGGATTTTTAAGGCTTGCTCCACAGGCAGTGGAACCCACCTAGTTTCTACAAATCTGGCCAAAAACAACTAGTATTTTTGCTAAGTGGACGTAGCATCAAACTGCCCTCTAAATTTCTCTCTCTCTACTCACAGTTCACAGACCTCATCAGAAGTTTCTTTGCCCGGTAGATGGTGGTTAACAAGGAACAACTGTCACAGTGTCTGAAACCTGTGCCTGTGGCGTACTCAGCCACAAAGGGGACATGTGCATCACCATTCCCACCCCAAGGCTCAGGGACCGTCCTGGAAAACCTGGTAAAAAGATGAAGACCCAAGGGTGGGGGAGACCAAAGCTCAAGTGCTTCCTGATGTGACAGGCTCCCTGCACTCGTGGGGCCTGCACATTGTGATCCCAACTTCTAAAATAGACTGGGATGCGGTCCTTGAGCCCCACCCCTAACTCAGGAGCTATGGACAGTCAATAGCTGCTGGGGAAGGGAGAATCAGGTTGTTGTTTTTAAGGGTGTGGCTCCACCTTTTTAAAGAGTTGACTACACTCCAGTGGATGGCCCAACACCCAGAACTATGACAGCACAATTTGGAATCAATGGGTATTAAAAGTAAAAAAAGAAAGACAGGAAGTTGGGGGTAGGGAGGTAGAAACAGATCTGGGAGGAATTGAGAGGAAGAATTGGAAGTAGATGTGATTAAAATATATGCAATCCTCCAAATTTATTTTTAAAACTGAAGTAGTGAGGAGATGGGAATTTTGAGCTGGGGGCCAACCTGAGCTAAGTAATGAGAGCCTGTCTTAAAAACAAAGTGTGGTGGGGCATGCATGTGATCCCTGTACCTGGTAGACAGAGGCAGGATGATCAAGACTTCAAGGTAGTCCATGGCAACATAGCAAGATTGAAGTCAGCTTGAGCTGTATGAGACCCTGCCTCAAAAGACCAAGCCAAGTGAGGCATCAGAGGGGCGTGTCTGGAGGATTTCTGCCTCCACAGGCACCAACGGGAGCATCCACTGGTGGCAGCAATGCCCGCCTCTTCTGACTGGCTTTATTAGAATACAGGTTCTTCACAGTTCCAGCGTTATTCTTATACATTGTAGAAGTGTTCATAGCAGATAGCAAGGAAAGAGAATAAACACACTTAAAGCCCTGATCACATCTCCTGGCTATGGGCTCATCTACCACGACATACAACCCACCTCACCCTCAAGAACACCAGTGTAAAAAATGGCACTTACTAAAATCTCCATAAGAGGTAAGTATTAAGCTGGGCAGTGGTGGTGGTGGTGCACGCCTTTAATCCCAGCCCTTGGGAGGCAGCGCCAGGCAGATCTCTGTGAGTTCAAGGCCAGCCTGGGCTACAGAGCGAGATCCAGGACAGGCACCAAAATTACACAGAGAAACCCTGTCTCGGGGAAAAAAGGAGCTATTAGTGGCTTGATAGACGTGACATAGAAGTGATTAGAAATTTATGCCTCTTGGGTTGGGGTGTGGCTCAATAATAGAGCACTTGCTCAGCATGCCTAAGGCAAGCCCTGTGTTCAACCCCCAGTACCACATAAAAATAAAGGGGAAAAATAAGCTTAACTGATCAGAAAAGTCTGGAAGAAAGGTCCCAAGTCATGGGTAAGATACACTGTAACACTAAAGACATTCATTTCAGCCACAGTAGAGGACATAGAGGTCACTGAGGATACCATTTTGGGAGTTGGGATAATACTAAAAACTAGTCATATTGAAGAAAAACACAATCCTAGAAATGAATGAAAAATAAAGCATGTGGAAGTGAAGGGGTTTTAATATATGTGTTCATATGTGTGAGGTGCACATGTCGGCATGCATGTGGAGGCTAGCAGTTGATGTTGGGTGTCATCTTTCTATGAGGACCCAGGTCTTCATGCTGGCATGGCAAGTACTCTCCATGGAGCCATCCCCCCAGTCCCGAAGGTGAGACTCTTAGGTCACAACCAACGACACATATGACTTGAACATGAGATTGCTTGGACTTGGTAGGAACTGAGTCACTAGTTCCCTGGAGTACAAGGCCTGGTGATGAGTGCACACAGGCCCTGAACTCACAGCCTACATCAGCATAGGCAAACTGCAGCATTAAGATCTGCTGGGTTACTTAAAAGGGGCACTGTTTGGTATTAACTGTGAAAATAATCAATCCAATCAATAGAGGGCAGCCACTAAAAATGAGGACTATTCTACAGTCAGATGTCTCTCTTTGCTGTGGGAAAAAAATCTGGCCTTTCAGTTGGTCTTAAAAACTATTCGAGAGAGCTGGAGAGATGGCTTATCAGTGCATATACATATACATGTTCAATTCCCAACACATCTGCCTGGAACTCCAGCTCCAGGACAACCTGATGCCTCTGGCCTCCACAGTCACCTTTGCTTGAATGCACATATACCACACAGATAGAGGCACAAACACATAATGAAATAAATCTTAGAAAAAAAGAACTACTGAAGAATCCAGGATCCTGACAGCCACTCCATGCTGTGCCTCCTCCGCTGGGCACACCTGCAGCGATCACCATTGAATGCCTATTAGTAGCCAGCATGCAGCTCCTCCACGTTGATGATACGCTGACTCAATACAGCTGCTGGGGTTTTGTTTATTTGGTTTTTTGTTTCGCTGTTTTACATGTCAGGATGTGAAGAGTTTGAGAGAAGTTACAAAGAAGACTCACCCCTTTCCTGAAAGTGGGCAAACACATAAAAAGAACCCACACCAGATTATAGTTTTTATTGCTTTCAAACACTTCACAGAAAATCGTGTATGCTGTAACTAAAAGATCCAGAAATACTTAAAATGAACCATTTTTCGGTATTCCAGTAATTACTTTGAGTTGCTAAGATCATAATCCAGTTAATGAGTTCTTTCCTCCATTAATTCTTGGGGTTCTAAACCGTAAGAATTCTTGCTAAATTCCCAACAGACCCCATGAGTTAGGGAAACTGCTTTTATAAGGCCTCAGAGATCTTTTCCTCCATTACATGTAAGTCCTTAAATAGCTGAGATTTCACAAATATTTGAGGTTTCTCTTCTGCAGTTTTCTTAGTCTAAAAGACAAATCCCAGTAAAGTGGCCCACCTCTTTGGAATATTTCCGTTAATTGCTATGTTTCAAATTTCTGAAGTATCTGAATTCATAATGAATTTCCCACAAATATTTTTAACATTTCTGAATATTCTAAAATCCATGTTTAATTTTCTGAGTTAGTCCTTAATCATTTTTGTGACTTTTTTTTGATGAAGCAGGATTCTTACAGTAGATTAACTTTTTAGGTTAAGTGTAGAGAGATATTCAGAAACAGTTTCTAATTTTTTCTTTCATACTCATCCCCCAAATTTATCTATATACATCCCACTTCCCACCACTACTATTCTTTTCCTCATATGAGAAATCTCTATGAAAGTTCTATGAAAAAAACAAAACAAAACAAAACTGCTGTCTCACTCTCTTTTTGCCTGGTCACAAAACCAGAGTGGGACACCCAGGAAACAATCTGCTAAAAAGATGTTGGAATACCAAAAAAAAAAAAAAAAAAAAAGACTAATTGCGGTTACATTGAATAGCAATCTTACCAAAAGCAATCTACAGATTCAATGCAATCCCCATCAAAATCCCAACACAATTCTTCACAGACCTGGAAAGAACAATACTCAACTTCATATGGAAAAACAAAAAACCCAGGATAGCTAAAAGAATTCTGTACAATAAAACAACCTTTGGAGAGACATCACGATCCCTGACCTCAAGCTCTACTATAGAGCTATAGTAATAAAAAAAACAGCTTGGTACTGGCATAAAAACTGACATGTGGACTAATGGAATCAAATTGAAGACCCTGGCATTAATCCACACACATAGGAACACCTGATTTTTGACAAAGAATAGTCACAATATTTCTCTGAAGAGACAAATTTCTACAGATCCAGTCCTCTGGGAACACGCTTCCAGGAGACCAGTTGATTTTAGAATACAAGCTTTATCCAGACCATTGGCCTCTTAATAAACATTGAAACCTAGACTACTGATACACAGACTTTATTAAGATTTGTCACATACAATAGAGCATGGTTTCCATTGCATCCAAGTAGCAATCAAGAATGGCAGCATGTCATTTTGTAACAACTGACACTTGTGGCTTTTCAGATTTGGTTTGCAGAAACTTCATCCTCAATTAAATCTAGTCATGCTTTTGAAAAATGCTTTAGGTCACTCCAAGCTTGGCAATTAACATTTGGCATGGACAACGATAAAACAACCACAATAGATAAATAACAGACACAACCTCCTAGGCCATAAACACAGCAGAAGGAAATGGTGGTGAGTCAGTAGTTACCACAGTTAATAAAGGAGTGTAGCAGAGACATCTGGAAGCTTTGACTCGCAAGCCCCAAGGGTTCTCAAGCAGGGGCGATGCCTACAGTACAGTTTACATTGCTAACACACTGAAAACATGTACAGCATGATGAGCTCATTTGTATTAATGCCTTACATCCTTCGGAGTTATCAACAATACCTTAGTATAAAAAATATTCAAGTTGTATTTCTCATAGAACTTTCTGTGCTTCCTAATGGGTGCTAAATGGATTTGATGGAGGCAGTAATTTCCCCTAAGATGATCGATTTTAGCATTTTTTACAGCTATCTAGACCCAAAGACTTTTCAGACTTTTGGAATTATCAGTGACAAGTGTAGTCACATTTCAACTTACAATATTATCATATGCTTGATTCACAATGTTATTTTGTCAATTTACCTGAAATTAAATTTTAATCTTATAAAAAAAATGTGTAAGAGTGGCATGATAAATAACCAATATGTTGAAATGGTAGCTGCTAATTCCCAAGGACATAGGAGGGGACCCCACACTCATGCCACTGGTAGTTTGAGTTTCTGCATAAATTTAACTTACAGAACTGCTGAAGTACATACACACCTGTCTACTTTAGTCTGGTGTGTTCAGAAACCCAAGATATGGTCCTCGTACAAAAACTGTTTATCCAGGAAAAAAAAAAATGTAGCTGGTGCTTTCTCCCTTAAAAGTAACAAAATGATCCCAAAACTTGTAATAACCAGAATTTAGAAAAGAACAATTTTAGCTAGAAATCAAGTATACAGAGACTCAAAAAAGAAAAAAAATATGACTTGTATAGGAAAGGATCAAACTAGAATCCCAGATGTAGACTGATTTTGTAAAGTAAAAAACGCAGTGGTCACCTGCAGCTTCCTGTCATTCAGTGAGTGCCTCGGGGACTACCCGAGGCTCTGGGATGCTGTTTCCTATGCAAAGGGGCATTCCTGAACACTAAAGGGGGTTTCCCTGGGGTGGAGGTGAAAGTGCTTTCACTTTGTTTAATTCACAAACTATTTGGTCAAAGAAATAAGTAAAGCTAAATAAAAGCACATCTGGTCGAAATCTGCAGCCATGAACAAGATGTGCTTGGGTCTCACTTGCAGCACCTGGCAGTGGGCAGCAGAACACAGGTCAGCAACTCAGGGGTTCTCCTCCGTCGGCTCCAGAGGTGTCTCCGTGGACACGGCACTGGTCGCACTCACCGTGGAATTCAGGACTTCTCCGAAATCACCACCAGCAGGCTTGGTTCCGCCTACTTTAGACTTTTTAAAGTGTAGAAAAGAAAAAACATCATGAAACAAAATTAACAGCCTCTGCAGAAAGGAACTCTAAATTTATTTTCAAGAACAAATTGGGCCTCTCACGACCCAGTGATCACTATGTACATGTGGATGTAAGTGCTGCTGTAGTGCTCAGAGTAGCTTAACAGTGAAACACAACAAAGAGAAGACATAAAAGTATTTTTCCAGGTACACTGTAAGCTTCTCAGCCCTTTCCTACATAAAAGTCTGGCCTACAGACTCAGCATCATCTGGGGGCTTGTCAGACACGGAAAAATGGAAATCGTAATGCCAGAGGGATCCTGAGTGACTCTGTGTGTACTGGAAATTTATAAAGCTCTACTGTCAATCAGTATTTGTTTGAATGTTACATATGCCTGACATTTATATTTCTTTCTTTCTTTTTTCCTCAAAACTCCTAGATGGATGTGGTAGCTCACGCCTTTACCAACCCTCAGGAGGCTAAGGCAGGAGGACTGCCATGAGTTTGGTCTCTGGCCTGGGCTATATTGGAGTTCCTGTGAGACACTGTCTCACAAGACCGAAACCACATCTCCGTTACTCAGCCCGTCACTTCAAGCTTCTCAGTGCTCACTAACTGTGACATGTAATGGCTACGGCATGACAGCTAACACTAGGAAACCAGCCAGTGGCCAAGATGTGTGCTCCGTGGATTCAAACTTGACCTTCCTGTGATTCCAGTCTTAACTCACTGGGCAGAGTATAAAAACTGGAACCTAACTGGAATTTTCTCTTCTTTTTATCTCCCATCCAATCTTTGAATTGTTGGATAAATCTGCATAACTTATATCCATTATTAAATTCACTGAAATATGTCTTTAACTGTATGAAATTGTTACAACCCCTTGCAATTCAGCATATGTAAAGATGAACTCTCCACAAGTGGACCCCTCTTCCATTCATCTTTCTTCTTCAGGAGAGCCAATGAAACCCTTCAAGCAAGAAAATCTTTACATTATTTCATTTCACTGTCTGCTCTGTAAAATTCTAAGAAAAGGTGATTAAAATGTTATGTATCTTAATATTAAATTTAAAGATGTAAAGAAAGTGTTGTACAGCAAGAGCACCTCCAGAGGTGACTGGTCCAACATATAGAGCTGTGCGTGAGCCACCCTCTGGTTCTGAGCATATTGCTTTAGTCCTGGTCTAACGTCTACATTTAGTCCTATCATACTACCTGAACTCTTCACTATCCTCTTTACCTGATCACAACTCCTATCTCTCAACTGCTCCTCCTGTTCGTGATCCACACCCTCCCTTCATTGTGGGAGGCTGCCAATCATGCTTTTTGGTAAAATGTACAGAAGAAGGTGTTCAAGTTGACTAATACCCTTCAATGGCTTCCCATTTCCTTAAGACCAGATTATCATCCCTCAAAAAAAGGGCCCTAAAGCTTTATGCATGTCTCCAATTATATTACTGAGAGGCCTTGCCGACTTTCCCTTCCTGTCAAGCTAGGTGAGGTCTTCCTCCAGGTCTGCATAGTACCCTCTGCTTTCCCTGTCATAACCACATACTCAAAAACTACAGAAAACTGAATCCATTCAAAAATCTCAGTGCAGACATGCTGATACAAAGTTTAAATCAATGTAAGTATAATTTAGCAAAATTATCCCAAGCATACAACTACAAATTTCTTTACCAATAGATGTTCAATATACTTTGTAAAGTTACCTTTTATGTTTCATCTGTGCTGGAGTTTTATGTCAACTTGACACAAGCTATAGTCACTTGAGAGGAGGGAATCTTGATTGAGAAAATGTCTCTGTAAGACCAGGCTGTAGGCAAGCCCATAGAGTATCTTCTCAATTAGTGATTGACGGGGGAGGGCCTAGCTCATTGTGAGTGTGGCCACCCCTGGGCTGGTGGTCCTCGGTTCCATAAGAAAGCAGGCTGAGCAAGCCATGGGGAGCAAGCCTCTATGGCCTCTGCCATGTGTAAGTTCCTTTAATGATATGGAAGTGTAAGCCAAATAAATTCATTTCTTCCCAACTTGCTTTTGGTCATGGTGTTTCATCGCAGCAATATTAACTCTAACTAAGACATCATCTGAATGATGCTAAGTCATATTTGACAAATGGACTATACTAGAATCTATAGATTGATAATATAGCAAGTGACTAGGCAGTCCTTCCTCATCTCTAGGATCAAATGAACATCAGTTGCTGATTTCTGACTATTTCAAAAGCTAACAAGACAGATGTGAAGGAGAGACAGGGAGAGTCCAAATGCTCTTGGGAACTGAGTCCCAGCAAACCTTGACTCTGCAATTCAGCTTGTTTTCAGATGTATGACTTGGCATTGAGATGGATAAAACCAGTCTCATGTACCGATCCGGAAACATGAGTGTGATGTATGTTTGTATTCATCCAGTGCACACCAAGCAACATGCCAAGAACTATTTGAGGCCCCTAAACAGTATTATTGAACAAAATGAAGGATCCCTGAAATCACAGATTCACATACATAAAGCTGTAAGACTTGTGTGTACAGTGTGATTCTACAGAGAGAAGAGGTCCATGCTAAAAATCCAGACCACTGTACAGTATTTGATCTTTCAGTAAGCAATTCTGCCTTTTAATGTAAGATACTGTTTTTTTTTTCTTTTGTTGTTGTATTTTGGTTTTGTTTGTTTGTTTGGTTGGTTGGTTTTTGGTTTTTGGTTTTTTTTTAAACACAGGGTTTCATTGTCTAAAAGTCTTGGTTGTCCTGAAACTAGGCTGGCCTCAAACTCACAGAGATCTGCCTGCCTCTGCCTCCCAAGTGCTGTGATTAAAGGTGTACACCTGCGCCGCCACCACCCGGCTGTGTAAGATACTTTTAAGAGCCGGGCGTTGGTGGCGCACGCCTTTAATCCCAGCTCCAAGTGAGCTCCAGGAAAGGCGCAAAGCTACACAGAGAAACCCTGTCTCGAAAAACAAAAAAAAAAAAAAAAAAAAAAAAAAAAGATACTTTTAAGAGTAAGTGACTCTTCTAACATTCTGAAAGACTAAACTAAGTATGAGTTCTTTTAACTTATTTTCTTGAATAAGGTCTCTCTCTCTGTAGCCAAGGCTGGTCTTGAACTCATAATCCTCCTTTTCTACCTCTCAAGTGCTGAAATTATATGTGTGAAATTGCTAAACAATAAAATATCCTCAAAAACAATAAAAGACAGTGACTACGTAATATTTTTAATATTTTAATATCAATAACCAATATTAAAATATTAATACTAATACTTATACTAACTCTTTAATATTATGTGCTTTCTAGATATAAAAACTTAGAATATTTGAAATAAAACTTAAGAATATTTGAAATAAAGCAAATGTCTGAAGAATTGCAGTTTTATGTTATCCATTCTCTGTGTAGCATGCTACAACACATTCACAAAAGCATCACACACACACACACACACACACACACACACACACACACAAAGAGACTACAAACCATGCAGCATCCATTAGTGACACTCAGGGTACGAGTTTAAAGTTCTCTAAAGCTTTATGTGAATGACGCACACAAAGAGCCGTTAAGGCAGGAAATAGTGCGTCATGATGACAGCTTACCCCTTTTCTTACCTTTAAGTTTTCAACCTTTTCTTCAAATGACTTGAAAGTTGGGGAGTTTCTATGTAGATAGAAAAAAAGAAAAAGAAAAGTAAAATTACAACCACTGTGGAAAAAAAAGTCGTCTCTGAAGCATCAGAAATGACTGCATTTCTCTTTGTTGTTATTCTTATTGGCAAAAGAGCAGGTATTTATCTGCATGGGTGTGCACAGGGATCAACATATACACTCACTATATAAACCAGCTTCTGAGCTAGTATTTCCACAAGTTTGCTGTTAGGTTCATGAAGACAGTCACTCTGAGATATAAGTGATATTGTCATATGGACATGTACAGA
>CABHPP010098655.1:11199-27666 GCA_902168425.1 Peromyscus attwateri | reverse complement strand
GGCATTGCTGTCCAAGTGTGTTTAGTCTGATAAAGATTCCTCAAGATTTAAGTGTGATTTATGGCCTTTGCAAAGTTTTGTGCTTTGTAAATATTACACATGTACTTGAGAAGTGTATCAGGATGGTAAAGATGTAGTCACCTCTGCTTTTAATACAGGACTCTTATTACTTACATTGCTCAAAACTTCCATTGCTTTTCTGATGTCTTTCAGCTCTTTGCTTTGGTGTTCACTCAGAATGCCCTGTTGAAATCTCAACTCTTCAGCCTCTTTAAATGAGAGTCTGTCAACTTCCTTTTGATTCTTCCCACCTTTACTTTATATAAAATTATTTGATCAGCCTTGTATATAGGATTCATTAATTTTCCTGGTTATTTCACTTTTATTCTTATGTTTTAAGTGTCTTTATCCCTAATAATACTTTTTGCTTTAAAATCAAATTTGTTCTATATGAGAACATTTACAATATTCTTCCTGTGATCAAATGTATTAGTTTAATCTTGTGAACTTTTACTTTTTCCCTACATCTTGGCTTTCCCATCATTTAGTGCTCTTTTATTTGTTTATTTTGTGGGGTTTTTCTTGGTAGGGGCAGGGCATTCATTTTGATTTCTGATTGATTTAGAATTATTTTTACTACTTTATTTTCTCCTTTTAAATTTTATTTTTTTCTGTTTCCAAGTTAATTTCAATGAAATTATTCTTACTTCATTTTCTTTCTTGAATATTCTGCTAATTACACCATTTTTTTTTGTGGCATTGCTGGGTAACTTAGTGTTTAAAGTTTGGCTAACAGTAAATTTAAAGTCAGTAATTACCTGTACATCCTCGTAGGAGGGATACATGGGACTACCCTACACATTAACTCCACTAACACCCTCCTCACTTAAATAAGTTACGTGATGTTTTATTATATTGGTTCTTTTCATTAATTCGTCTCATTTTCTACTAAATAGATCATATTAACCCACTTGTTTTTTGACAGCCGTTGCTTTCATGCCTCTTAGATCTTCATTCTGGAAAGTTTCTTAGTAAAACAGTCATTAGAAATGGGGCCTCAGAGTCCCCTTAGTCTAGGCACACGTCCTTCCTGTTGTTCTTCATGATCTTGGCGTATGTGGGGAGGAGATTCGTACCATCCCGACCCTGGAACTACACCTTGCTGATCCAGAACAGCCTCTGAACACATTCCTTACCTGATGACAGGCCTGCTTTTGGTTCTCTTTTGATCCTTTGGTTAAGGAGATACACCAGTATTTCTCATGAACTCAGCTTTATGTTTCCATACACCCTACTTGCAGCTTCCTGCCATTTCTAGATGTATGAAAATGAAGTAAGTTTACATCACATCTCCTAAATAATTTGCAGAAAAGATGTTCATAGGTGATGTGCCACTGTTTCCATCATTTTAAAACAATTGTACACAATGGTAATATTCAAAAAGGAAGTTATAAATAAGGAAAACATATACATGCTATTCATGAGAAGCATTAAATCTCTAGAGACTTTATCCCAAGAAGGAATCAACTGCTAGAGCACAGCACAGCTTGCATCCCGAAATGGAACTTGGATCCTTAGATCCTTAGTGTTTGAGAAAATAACCTCCAGGAACATTGTATCAAGCTGAAGGTAGCTGAGGCTGGAAAACAGCCAGCACAGCAGAAATGGGACAGTGAGTCCTAAGAGTGATGGAAGCAGAAAGTAGATATGCTGGAGTCCAGCTCCAGATGAGGGCAGGGTCTGAAGATGGGTGGATGCAAGAGTGGTGATGGAGAAATCAGACACGGGATACTGCTTAGTTTCATTTTAGGAGAGATGGGCAGAAAGGAAGCATAAAGGAGTCATCCCCAGTGGACAAGGTCCCAGTAGAGGATGTAAGGAGTTGGCAGGGGAAGGAAGTGAGCTAGGCCATAGTGGTCGGGAGAATCTTACAGCCTGACTGACTAGCAGCCAGAGTGCTTCTTTATTTATACAGAATTTAGTAAGCAGGGATACGTTTATGATGTTCCAAAACATAGATCATATCATTTTTTACTTTATACATGTGTTTCACTTCCTTTTGCTCATCTTTTAATCATCATTAATAAACTATGGCAGAATGGAGTTATCATTTCCAATCATTTTCCCTCAAGTTTTAACATCATTAATAAAGAGTTATCGTTCTTACTCATTAACCCCATAACCCAGTTTTTGAGAATCTAGAGGCATATGACAGACTGGTAGTTTTAGTTGCTTCAAGGACATTAGACCAAAACAAAATCTTCAAACCACCCCATGTGGTGGTATTGTATTCCCCAAAATATTGTGCACCCTAATAAACTTATCTGGGGTCAGAGACAGAACAGCCACTAGATACAAAGGCTAGAAAATGGTGGCACTCACACCTTTAATCCTAGCATTCCAGAGGTAGAAATCTCTCTGGATCTCTGTGAGTTCAAGGCCACATTGGAAACGGCCAGGCTTGGTGACACATGCCTTTAATCCCAGAAAGCGAGCCTTTAATCCCAGGGAGTGATGGCAGAAAGCAGAAAGGCATGAGGACCAGAAACTAGCAGCATTTGGCTGGTTAAGCTTTCAGGCTTCTAACAGCACAGTTCAGCTGAGAGCCATTGGGATGAGGACACAGAGGCCTCCAGTCTGAGGAAACAAGACCAGCCGAGGATCTGGCGAGGTGAGATAACTGTGGCTTGTTCTGGTTCTCTCATCTTCCAGTTCACCCCAATACCTGCCTCAGGTTTGATTTTATTAATAAGAACTTTTAAGATTTCTGCTACAACCCTAGGCATTTTGCCATGTCTCAGGCAGTGTATTATTAACTATTAGTGGTCAAAGTGCCCAGGTAAAATCCCCAGGCTAAAGCTGCTGCAGTTATTATTCAAATTCTGGCATAATGCAATGTTTACATTTATATCTTTATAGAATTTGTCTATATGTCTAATCCTGACATGCCATTATTCCTTGCTCATATGACATTATAGTGGCTCTGCATGAGCTAACTTTTCTAAGAGAGGGAGGTCCTGACATCTCATTCTTTTATCATCTTTCCACTCCATACTTTGCTCATCAATATGTCTCTATGTAGGGCAGAGTTGTATGCCACGTAATTGTCTGAGTGTACAGTGGGAAGAGGCTTGTAATCTGAACTGTGGACAATTCTTCTAGCCCACTGAATCTTATTGACCTTTTTAATTTTACTTTGTTTTGAATATCTTGTTCCAGTGTAAGTACAGGGACAGATGTTTCAAGAATGTCTCATAGCCTCATGAAGAGACCTCTGGCTTCTTTATGTGTCACAGCCTCCAAGGCGTAAGGAAGACCTTCAAGTAGATAAGTCTATCTCCCTAACAACAGGAGGAATAGTATGTTCAGGACTGTCCTGGGGAAGCTTAGAAACAGCATTCCTGGGAGAGACATAAATGATTTATAAGGAATTTTCCATCAATCCAATATCCTCAAATTGTACAAACATTAAAAGTATGCAACAGGTGGAGATGAAAACCAAAGGTGACATGGCAGCCGTCATGTGGCTCAGCTCTGCTGGATCAGTGTCAAGCCGCTGTGTGGGCTTTGTGACTTCTGCCATTCCATTCAGATATGGCTGTGCCAGAGATGTAATGTGGGGGATTTCAGTCCACAGAGAGGATAGCCGGCATGAGATAGAGAGAGTTGTTAGTAGTGGTTGAATAAGGAGCACCCTGTAATCCGAATTCCCATGACAGGACAGTGTGAGGGCAACCAGCCTTCCCCACAGACTGCATTCTACTTGGGTGTCAGTCTCTAGCACTCCTCTTGGTGCTGTCACTAGCTGATAGTGAGAGTGTTAGCTAATGAGCTGTGTCTGTTCGGCTTGGTTGTTTTTTTCCTTTATTCATTCAGTCAGTCACTTGTTGAACACTTGTATGCAGATGATATAGCTGAAAGTGACGATCCTGGGACATAACAAAGCAGACCTCCTCCTTAGCTTTATGGCTTCATATGTATTTTCTTTTCTATTATTATTATTGCCATGCCCAGCTACTGTTTCTCCACTGTGTTCTTTCACTTTCTAGGATTATTCTGTATCTCTTCCCAGTAAGAAGCAATTATCACCTTGTGGAATCCATGTTGTTCCATTTGGAACGCAGGTTCAAATGAGTCATCAATGTCTAATTGATTACCTGAGTATACTTTACAACTACAAATTTAAAGTTACACGTGATTGATTTTTATTGCGCCTCTCTAATTTTATAAGAAAATACTTAAAACTTAATCTGACATAAAGCTAAAAAATCACCCACATCCCTAAGCTAAAAATTAAACCAAATCAGCTTCCAAAGTTAGACAAACTGAAATTAAAATGAGAAGAAATGTCAGAAACAGATGTTCTAAGCAGGTATTAAATAAAATGTAGAATTCACTACAATAAATATCACAGCTTTGAAAAGTCCAACAAAAGTACCTGGCTAGTGTCTGACATTAACAAGAGTTTAACCCTGCCACACCTGGGAACAGTGCCTTACCCCTAGGAGTCACAGAAGACTTGGACTCTAGGTGAAGAAGGGCAGGTCTGTCACTCTGTGTAGAGTCAGGACACCTGATGAGAGCAATTCAGTAACAATTGATGAAGAAGGGGGCCTTGAATTTGAAGGGGAGTCCTAGGGAGGGGTATTGGGAGAGTTTAGAAGGAGGAAAGGGAAGGAAGAAATGATGTTTTTAAATTACAATCTCAGTCTTATCAGCGCACTTGGTCCAGACAGAGCTGACAGATTCAGGAAGTCTCTCTCTCTTGTTCAGATGGGAGCTCTCTTGTCCAAATGGGAACTCTGGGGCAGGATGGGAGCTCTTGTCCAGAAGGGAAGTCCAGGGGCAGGATGGGAGCTGGGGGCCAGTCTTCAAGTCTCAGGAAGTCACTGGGGTCTCGGGCGGATGGGCATGGGGGCAGGGCATGGAGATTGCAGGGTCTGCCGGGGGTCTTGGAGAAGGGGAGCCTTCCCGGTAGGGCTAGAAGGGAACCTGCCCGTTGGCCAGAACCTGGGGCCATGTTGGGCAGGTCTTCCCCAGAGTGGCTGGTGCCCAGGGATGGGGTCTAGGCTGAGACCGGGCACTCACCTCTGGTCCAGAAGGGAAGTTCAGGGCAATCTCAAAAATAAGCAAAACAAAAGGAAAGAAAGGAAGACAGAGAAAAAGAGAGAGAAAGAAGAAAGAAAGGCGTGGCTAGAGTCTGTGCGATATAGGTCTTCATTACTTATGATCTGGAAATTTCATGGAAAATACAGCTGGTCTAATAATTCTGCCCTTACTAAAAAGCGAGCAGTCCAGTGGCACAGTCAGTAGGGATGATAACACAGCTTGGGGCAGATTGCATAAAACTATAAACAGCAAGCAAGAGCAAAGAAAAAATCCGGTAGAAAGAATTTTTAAGCAACAAAATAGTAATTTGAGGTGATCCAAACATTGGAAGAAAAGGAAAACGCAAGGCAAGTGCTGTATGAACCCCATTTGGGTCTGAGGGTGCGTTCCGTTGTGGAAGCATGGGAAATGAAACCTGAGCAGAGAGCCCTGGTTTTATGGGGCTGAAGAAAGGGCTGCTCCAGTTGAGGAACTGACAGAGAAAGTGGTAGCTGGCACGGGAAGAGCTTCAGTATTTGCTGTAGGTTTCCTTGGGCTAGTGAGTTAGTCCAAGGGAATGTTTTCCATAAACCAAGCAAATGCAGCCACTGAAGAGCAGTACAAGCAGAGATTCCAAGGACTGCTGGGTGAGGGGAAGACAGAAGGAACTCCGGAGGTCTTCAAAAGACAGGCGGGCTGAGATAAACACCTTTGTTATCCTATGGGAAATTTAAAGGGGTGGAGCCTGGGGAAACTCAGTCCTAACATTCTTGTCTCCAAAGCAAGAGGAGCTGAATTCAAACACCTGGAGCACCTTTGTTAAAATCTGGGCATTGAAAAGGGCAGGGTGACACATGCCTTTAATCCCAGCACTCTGAGTTCCATGACAGCCTCAACTACAGAGTTAGTTTTAGTTCCATACAAGCCTGAACTAAAAAGTGAGAACCAGTCTTGAAAAACAAACAAACAGCAATAACAAAAAGCTGGTCATAGTGGCACATGTTTGCAGGCTTAGCTCTCCTGAGGCTGAGGCAAAAAGATCCCAGAAGAACTCTGTCTAGGCAGTCCAGCCTACTTGATGTGTTCCTGGCCTGTGAGAGATCCTGTCTTAAAAAGGGTCAAATCCATGTCCCCTCTCCATCGTGTGTGTGTGTGTGTGTGTGTGTGTGTGTGTGTGTGTGTGTGTGTAATGATTGCATGTTTATGTGTGGAGCAGGTGAGTGAGCAAGTGAATGTCAAAAGACAACCTCAGGAATGTGTCTGCTCCTTACCACCTTCTTTGACACAGCGTATTTTGTGCACTGTGGTCCCACATTAATTGTGTATTGAGTCTTTTTCTTCCTATCGCTATGAGGGAGGAGTAACGGAGTTTCACTCCTGTACAGTTCTTCCATTATTCTGAAAAGAGCAAAAAGTATAATTCGAAGAAGAATTCAGTAACTCAGAATGCATATTTTAATCATCAAAGTAGAAAACCCATGATCCAAGTACTGATAGTGGAACGAATGTAAAGTAATGCAATTTCTAATTTAAGCAAAAAAGATATGGAAGAATAAATAGGGAGGGTAGATAAAACTTACTGGCCAGTAGTAGACTTTCCTCTTGCCTCCAAGTGTTTCAGTAATTGCAACAGAACTAAGTACCTGGAAGTGAGGGTATAGCCCAATAGTAGAATGCTTGACTACCACATATGAAATCCTAGGTTCAATCCCCAACAATGCAAGGAAAACAAACTGGTAAGGAGAGAGAGATTGAGAAAGAGAGAGAAATGATGTAAATACAAATAATTAATATGCATAGCATGAAAAGAGAAAAGCTAATAATGCACATTCAGAGCAAAGCACACAAAGAGACAGATGCCCCAAGGTGGAGAGAGGAGCAGGAGCCAGTGTCCCTGTTTGTTTGGAGGGTCAGGGCTCTTATGTGGTTGGAGGTGGAATGGGCGCCCTTTCTCTGTGGGAATTGGCCGGTGTGTTTCCCAGTGTTTGCTACTAGCACATGAAGACACAATTGCTTTTTGTACATTGACGCTGGCTGTATCCAAAGGCTTTGCTAAAACTGACCTATTAATAATACCAGCTGATCCTTCTGATTCTCTTGTGTTTTGTGTATTTATAAACATATAATAAAAATGTTTTAATTCATTTACAATCTCCACAGCTTTCATTTATTCTCTGGCTATATATGACAATGGCTGAATAGTAGTAGTGTGTACATGGCTCCAGGGAGGAATTGCTCCGTGCTGTGTTATTGGGTGTTATTAGAATTATTTCAGATTAACTTTTAGCTTCACAGTAAGAAACGCTGTTTCCTGGTTTGCTAAGATGGCATTTTTATTTATTGTTTTTTGAGACAGGGATTCACACTGTAACCCAGAATGAGCTAGATGTTACTACGAAGCTCAGAGTGTCCTTGAATTGTAGTGATATTTTATTTGTGTATCCCAATAAAGCTTATCTGAAGATCAGAGGAAAAAGCCAGTCACTATATTAAACAAAGAAGTCAGGCAATGGTAATTCTTAATTCTAGCATTCGGGAGGCAGAAATTCACCCAGATCTCTGTGAGTTCAAGGCCACACTGGGAACAGAGCCAGGCGTGGTGGCACACACATTGAATTCCAACACTAGTTAACCATAAAGGTATGGAGGTCTGTACAGACAGACAGGAAGTGACAGAGCTGGGCAGGAAGAGGAAGTGATGTAGCTGGGCAGAGAGAGGAAGTGAGATTGCAGGGACAGAAAGGCCTATAGGCGTGGGTATACACGAAGTAGCTCTCTTTGGCTGAGGATTTCCAAGTGGTAAGACCGAGGCTGGCTTCTTTCTGCTTTTCTGATCTCTTAGTTTCTACAAATATATGGCTCCAGGTTTTCTTATTAATAAGACCATTTAGCAATTCATCTTACACTTGAACTCTTGATTGTTGTCTGCCTTCAGCTTCCCAAGTGCTGAATGCTCAGATTATCACTGTGATCCAAAACTAGCTGTCAGATTTCATCTAATCTAAATGTGTGTTGGACTTGATCGTATACTTCTTTTATAACCATATTCATTAGCTAGGGGATATCCACTGAGATGAACATTTTACTTCTTTCAACTTTATCAGGAATTATATAGAATGTTAATGCAATTTTGTATTTAGTGCTAGTGTATTCCACTATTCTTTTTCTCTTGCTCTCTACCCCTCCTCCCAGTCTTTATCTAGATTGTCCAGATCTGTCATTTCACTTATGTTATGGACAGTGAGTTTGGGATGTTTCACGTTTACTTTTGTCTGTCTTTTATTACTTTTGTCTGTCTTTTAAAATTTTTTGGAGTTGTTCTCTCAGTTATACATTATCATTGTTATTTCTTCTATAAATTTAATGATCCATAAACTATGGATGGTATCTTAGAGTTTAATTAATAGCATTATTTTTCCTAAAAATTACACAAAATCATCTTGTTAATACTAATGACATTTTTCCATATGATTAAATGTTTGTTCAGATTTTCTACTAGTCTTGTCATTTGTAGTTACTTACAGCATGCCAAATCTCCTACATATGCACACATATATACATATATTTGTGCATACATTATCTTACAATAGGAGTAATGCATTATCACATCAAGCTTCACTTCATGAAGTCCTCAAGGCTCTGCTAAGTTCCAATTTGGCCTTGTTACTTCCTATGGTTCAATAGCCATCAGCCACAGGAGAAACAGGCCAGTTCCATGTGATGGCTTTTTCATTGTTTGTTCTACATATGCTTACCAATTTATGTATTAGATTGTCAAAGGAATTTTTTCCACACTGAAAGCTCAAATTAAATATGTCATTGTCCATTTTCCATAATATTGAAACATTGTTTGAATACATATTAATTTATTTAAGAAATAAAGCTGCTGTATAATTACTTAGAAAAGAATTCCAGAGAAAATTAACTTACATATTACTAAAATAACATTTTGTACTTGTATTATATGCCCACTGGCAAAATCTAGGCAAGATATAAGGCTATTTATTTTTAAATTGAGATATTATAAAATTCATTCTTAAACTATACATCAGTATTTTTAGTGCATTCACAAGGTTAGACAAGGAATACTCACATCTGATTGTGTAAATTCCATCATCTCCCAAGTAAATTCATAACACAAACAGTTTACCAAATCTCCCTCCTCTATGTAAAACCATTCATCTGAAGATTTTTTAAATGCATTTCACTCTTAGACATATTACTGAGATAAAATTTGGTGATGCATGGACATTTTCCCTAGTTTCTTCCATAGAGAATCTCTCCGACTTTGTATTTTAACATCCATTAGTAGTCCATTCTATTTTGTAGTTGATAATATACCACTGTGGGGTACACCACTGTGGGGTACACCTCATTTTATTTTCCCATCAGAGGGTGATCATTTAAGTTGCTTCCACTTGGGTGTTTTGAAAAATGATGCTTTCAATACTCATGTATGGCCTTGTGTGAATATATGTTCTCATTTATCTTGAGTGAATTTCTGAGAATGAAATTGCTGGGTCATATGATAACTTTGTTTAACTTTTAAGTGGAAACTTTAATTCATATGAAACTCCAAATATAACGAATGACAAAGTGTTTCCGAAACATTGCCATCGTTTAACATTCCCACTAGCAATGTTGTGTTGAAAGTTTCTCCAGACTCTCATCAGTACTTACTGATGCCTGTTTTCATTTATAACTATCCTCTTGATGTGACACGAAATCGAGGCATAGTTTCATAAACCTCTTTAGTTAAAAATCATCAAGCTATTTTGACATCTATACTTTGCAGGTTTCAATCCTTGTACTGAAATGCTTCTAAGCCAGCAGTTTCTCAAGAATGGATTTTACTTTAAAAATATTCAAAGCATTTGAAGTTCTGTCTATTTCCTCTATGCAGACTCTTCTGTTCTTTATGTTGGAATTGTAGAGATAGATATTAACTTACACAGATAACAAAACAACCTCTGTTAAATGTAGGGCACCTTGCTATCTAATATGCATGTGCTTGAATAGTATCCCCAAACACACATATTGTACAACGATTTTTACCAACAATTAAGAATGTTTCTCATTGGTGAACAGCATTGGCTCATTGGTGAAGAGCACTGGCTGTTCTTCCAGAGGACCCTGGTTCAATTCCCAGCACCCACGTGACAGCTTACAACCACCTGTAACTTCAGCTCCAGGGGATCCAATGCCCTCCTGGCCTCTGAGGGCACTAGTCATAAAAATGCATAACATCTTGCAGGCAAAACACTCATACACAAAAGATGATTTTTCATGAAAGTAATAACAAGTTTCATTTCTGTCACATATCTGTTGTACCAAAACCCAAAAACCCAACGTCATGCTTCATAGGACTGTTCTCTATTCACTGTGTACAAGATGTTTTTTTTTTTTTTAACAACATGAATTTTTGCTAGTATGCAAACAAGCAGACCAACCAGGAAGCTAACAAGCCAGATTTTCCATCATCTACCAACCAACCATCAGTGTATCCTTGCTGTCTGGTATCCAAAAGTCTTCGTCTACAGATATATCCACTGTTGTCACCACAAATTGAAATGTTACTAGCAGTCACTAACAAAGCATAATTAGAGCTCCTCTCACCAAGAACTGGAAATTAAAACAAAATTAATCCAAAAGCACAGACTGAAAGTCAGAGTTAGTTAAAGGAGAACAGAAGATGCTCTATCTCAGCACCAGATGGCGAGACTGAGGGAAGGTAAGGCTAGGGTGAGCAAGCTCATCACATGCCCTTCGTGGACATCACCGTGGATTTAGCCTGAGTATTACATTTAGACATCTTTGATGGGAGCTCCACACTTTTAAAACAAATTTTCATGGTGGGGACTTCAGATAAGAAAGAACAGATGAAAATGATAATGCTTTCATTAGCCTGTTAAAAAGAAAAACAACGGAACAGCGGCAAGAATTGGGGATGATCTCAGAAGCTTGTGTAATTATACACACAGGCACACGGGCTTGCTCATGCGCTCATGTGCATACAGTCATTGCAGAAAATAAAAGGGTGGCTGGAATGAGAGAACAATTGCAGATATGACTTCAAATCTGGATAATGTGCACTAGGTCAAGAAAAGCCTAGTTTTCTACCTTAGAGTGGTGACTTTGGTAGCCAGTGTTGGCAACATGATAAAAACAAGCCGAGCACAAGTCAGTAAAGATGACAAGAGGTGAGGGAGATGTATAGAGAACACCTGGAAGAGAAATTTTAAAAACTAGTTGGAATGAAATGGAGTTCACAGAAAGGTGTAGCTTTTATTTGACTACAAAGGCAGGTTATATCACAGGGTATTTGAATGTTTATGGATCACATTTTCACTTCTTGCTTGGAAATGCAGTCAGTCATCAGTGGAAAGGTATACAGTGTGTGCAAAGTATAAGATCAGACCTTAGTTTTATCAGTATAAAATATAAACCATGGGACTAGCATGCAGTAAGACTCTAAACAGCTTTGCACAGCAACAGTCTTTCATATTTATCTTAAAAGATACAAGCATACATTAGCCATGGATTAGCTTTTTATTGAAAATAGATTTTTTTCATACAGTATGTTCTGATTATGGTTTCCCCTTGCCCAGCTACTCCCAGATCCTCTCTACTTGTCCATCCGTCAAAATCCACACCCTTTCTTTCTCCTATTAGAATATTAAAGATATCTGAAGTATTATAATAAGATAAAATAAAAACAAAAAAGAGTAGTTCAAAACAAACAGAAGAGAAAAAGGACAAGAAGCTCGTGTAGATGCACACACACACACACACACACACACACACACACTCACACACACACACACATGCACACACAGAAGTCCTATAAAAACACATCAAAAACCACAGTATATACACAAAAGACATGTAAGGGAAAAGAAAAGCCCTGATAAATCGTTATGAGACAATGTACAAAAATGCCATTGAGTACATTTTGTGTTGGCCATCTACTGCTAGGCATGGAGCCTGCCCTTAAGAGTGATTTGTATACCTAGTGAGGCTCTTTTGGAGTGGTTTTCAATCAAAGCAAGCTTCTGGGCTAGGGACAGGGATGGAGAACTGTGTCCCCTCCACCTCTGAGCGCTGGGACCCATCTGGCCCAGTCCTGTGGATCTCCTGTGCATGTTGTCACGGTCTCTGTGAGTTCATGTGTATGTCAGTCCTTCTGTGTTTAGAAGGCCTTGTTTACCCCATACCCTCTTTCCGCCTCCCCTTCCACATGGTTCTCTGAGACCCGAGAGGAGTGACTGGAGAGAGACAATCCAGTTTTCTCAATTGAAAATAGGTTTTCCCTGGGTCTTAGTAGAGACCCTAGGCTCAGCCTGGGAGGAGGGGACTAGACCTGCCTGGGCTGAGTCCACCAGGTCGATCTCAATCCTCGGGGGAGTCTTTGCCCTTGAGGAGATGGAAATGGGGGGTGGGCCGGGGGGAGGGGGGCGGGACGGGAGGAGGGAGAAAGGGGGAATTTATGGCTGATATGTAAAGTTGAATTATATTGTAAAATAAAATAAAATAAATTCAAAAAAAAAAAGAAAATAGGTTTTCAATTAAATGAGCTCAGTCAATTAAATTAGCATGTATCTGTTTTCTCTTTATTATGTCCATAAAATGGAATTCTATTATTGCTCTCAACTTTCATTAAAGAAATTAATATATCACTTCTCAGCCTTTTGGCTGAGATCACGTGGTCCAAGGTCTGAGTGTTCCAAGGTCTCTGACTCTCTGTCCATTGTCCATTTGCAGGTCTTAGTATTTGTTCTCATCTACTACACAAAAAAGTTTCTCTGATAAATGCTGAGCAGGACACTGATCTGAGTATGGCAGAGTGTCTCTAGGAGTCATTTTATTTCTATGTTCCTTTAGCAGAACAATAGCATCTGACTTTCCCCTAGGTCTCTGTCTATAACAGTGTCAGGTTCTTGGCCACCTGAGCAGGTTGGGGACGGAATTTCATCTCATGAAGCAGGCTTTAAGTCGGATCGGATGTTGGTTGTTGACTCCCACAAGCTTATTGCCACTATTGCACCGGCGCATCTGGCAGGCAGGTCACCACTGTAGACCAAAGGGTTTGTAGCTGGGTTTTACCTTCCCCCTCTGGTAAAGTGCAGAGTTGCCTCCAGGAGCACGAACACTAGCCAATAGGGTGAAGGCTCTAGGTGTGTACCAGCTTGACTTCTCCATGTTCAGTGAGTCTTATAGTTGTTATCTTCAGCAATAAGGGCGTACCATCGCTTTGTGGAGAGCAACAGAAGCAGAACAAATGAAGTTAAGAAACGGGGCAGGGTGGCGTAGAAAGTGTATCTCTACTAAAACCCTGAACTTGTATTCATGAATCTGACTGATTATGGTGGTAGGTCAGTAGAACTGAAAAAGCCTGACCTCTCTCATTGAACATCAGAGGTGTTTCAAGACTTTTAGAGAGCTATAGACATCTTCATACAAAAATTACTGTAAGCATTTAAGCAAATACTTTGGATTTCAAGAAGAAATAATCTGTTTTGTTTTTTTTACAGAATGACTTACCATAACTTCTTAATGCAGATCTCTCGAATAGTAACACTTGCTGCCCAAATTTCTGTCATCTCATAAACATTTGTCAGCATTGCAAAATATTGCATTGCTATAATCAAATATTCATGAATAAGTTTTGAACCCTCCCAGCTCATTCTACATATATTTTTACAGTGGGAAAATATGCTAAGAGGTATTTAATTTTAAACTTCCCCATGACCTAAGGGAATGATGCTCTGAGTATCGCAGTACTGCTATTGGTGAAACAGCATTTTGAACTTGAGGTCAAGGAGCAATGAAATTATATTTTTTAATGAAAATTCGGGAGCTATGATGGAAATTAAGCTATAGTATAAGTTAAGTTGAGAGCTATAATAGAATTTCATTTGTGGATATAGTAAGGAGAAAACAGACACATGTTCATTCCTTACTATAATAGTAATAATATATAATACCTGCTATACCTTAATATAAAATGAAAAATAATCCAAAGAGAGAGACTTGAAAACCATTGGATGGAGTGTGTTTAAAAAAAAAGACAAAAACAAAAACTAGTGAGTGATTAGGAAGGTGGCCCAGCTGATAAAGTGGCTGACACACAAACATGAGGGACTGAGGTTGGTTCTCACTTGGTGCACACACAGGTCCTCTCTCTCGCCCTCACACATGCACATAAAATGAATCTGTTTTTAGAAAGAAAAATGATGTGATCTGAAAATGTATATAGTAGGGCTACTACTCAGCTGGCTCTTTCACCTAAAAAAGAAAAAAGTGTCTGGATTATTTCAAAAATAAGTTAGTTTTATAGTTTCAGTTATGCTGACCTGTAATTTATGGATGCATATATGTTTTTACTTTGTAAATATAGTTCATTTACCCCCAAAATGCAAGGCAGACGGATGACTTCAGGAAGAGCCATCATCAAGAGCACCAGTGTAAGTGGAGAGATGTACACACTGGAGCATAATGATGGCAGCCAGTCAGACACGGCTGTGGGGACCGTTGGAGCAGGTGGAAAGAAGCGCAGATCCAGCCTGAGTGCCAAAGTGGTCGCCATCGTATCGCGGAGAAGTAGAAGCACATCACAGCTCAGCCAGACAGGTGAGTACAGTGCTCTCCACCACGCACATGTGGGTTGTGCCGGAGATGCCCGCGTTGTGGTCTTCATGCCAGGATGTGAGATGGGATTGTGTGTGTATTCCGTTTCTCTTTTCTGTGTCTGAAAATCTGCTAAAGGTATGGTCTCTTTATTTTTTCTTCTGCTCAGCTCACTGAAGAAGGTATTTTTTGTTAGCCCATAAAGTGATCAAATACTTTCCTTTAAGTTAAAATAATAATAATAATAATAATAATAGTAAAAGCCATGTTTACAAATATGCAAGGAAATGCAAAGAAGTATTTGACATCTAAATTGGTTCCTATACAAGAAAAGCAACACAATTCTTTGTTTTGAAAAACGTTCCTTAATGCACTTGCGTGCCTTTGAGGCGATGGATGCCTGTACTTTTTGTGGAAAAGGTCAGTTGTGCAACTTGAAGTATAGTCTTCAAGGTTCTGTGTGGATGCAATTGAGCTCTGTTTGTTACAGTTTCAATGCAAGTGGAAACCCAGAGGCAGTTTTTACTTTAGAAAAATGGGTCAGTGGATTCATGCAAAGGATGTTTTAATATAAATGTGTGTTTCAGGCTTTTTCTATGTCTTAAAATCTTGAGAGAGTTGTATCCTGAGGGTGTGCTTGTATGTGCACACATCTAAACAGGGGAACTTTTTCATTTCAAAATACAGTAAAGCATTGCTTAAAATTTCATATTTGATTTTTGTATACTACATAAACCATCACTATGCTAAATATTAAGTCAAAGCAAAGGTAAGAGAAATTGTGAAACAATTTAACCTGCCAGCCTGTTTCTCCTCCTGTAATTATAACTGTTGCTCCCAGTTTTTCCTCAATAACAATGTCCTGTGGTCACAACATCTACTTACATAGGAAGGCTTTCACGGAATCTTAAAGCTCACTTGGCACTCTAGAATATCTATATTAAACAACATTCTGTTGGATTATGTAGACAAATAAATTGGAAGACTTCTGGACTAGTGCATGCAATCTATGGGAGCAGAAGTATGTCTGAAACTGCAGAGAACAGAAAGAGCCGAGACCGTTTAGCATCCTGGTGAACTAAGTTGCTCTTCTCTGTGTTGTTAAGGATGACCGTTTGTCTTCCTTGGTGTTGGGTTTCTTGAGAGCTGAGCAGGCAGTAGTTCGTTGTTTATGATGGTGCTCCCTCCTGACTGGCTTTTGTGTACTTATGCCCTGTCCTATGAAATGTAGAGAAAGACTTTGGCTTTGATCATCAGACTTTAAACTGGGGGTGAGGGGGTCAGCTGGTAAAGGTACTTGCAGCCAAAGTCTGATGACTTGAGTTCACTCCCTAGTATGCACATGATAGATGGAGAGGACCAGCTCTGTGGGTTGCTCTCTGACCTCCACTTGCATGCCCTGGCATGTGTGCACCTACGTGCATGTGCACGAAAAACACAGGAACACAGACAAAATAAGCAATATTTTTGAGGCAGGGTCCCTGGCTGTCCTGGAACTTGCTACATAGATATCTATATAGTAGATCTCACAGAGATCCACTTGGCTCTACCTCCCAAGTTCTGGGATTAAAGGCATGCACCACCACATGTTATCACTTGGATTAAGTGAAAGTGTTCTTTAATGCCATGTAAAGAAACCTGTGTTGCCTATGTGAAATACTACAGGTTGGGAACATTCCCTCTGCGTATGTGTCTCTCTCTTTCAGTGTGTGTGTGTGTGTGTGTGTGTGTGTGTGTGTGTGTGTGTGTGTG
>CABHPP010098654.1:0-19979 GCA_902168425.1 Peromyscus attwateri | reverse complement strand
TGGACAAGAAAGGAAATTCCTCCAGCCATCTCAAGCATCAGATGGCTTTAACCAGGAGAAGTTTTGAAAATCAATTTAATTAATCTCGTTTAGTTGTAAGTGCTGTTTCATTCTCCACCAAAACACAGACGCCACAGCTCACAGAGCAAGTGAGCTGCGCCAGCTCTGAAATTTGATCTCAAGATCCTTAGTGTCAGTGCAGTGACAAGCCCATCTCAATGAGAAGTTCTTAACTATTCTTCTTCATTTGGTTACTGGAGATATTTGACATAAATATGGGAATAGGTTGGGAAGGTGTGGTAGAAGAGACAGAGAGGACCCCAAACAGAAGTGAAGATGGTGTCTGAAATTGTCGGCGTTTGATCCATTGAAAAAGATCATACTTGTAGCAGTCTTTTTTCTAAGTTACTCCAGAGTAACTCAGGTGCTCAAGGTATGAAAATGGACCTACAAGGGTCATGGTATGACTCTGTGGTGACAACATTATTAAAGCTAGTCAAAAAGGCTTACCTCAATAATTTTTGTTTTAAATGGTACAAAGTATAATTCTTATCACAAAAATAATATATAAATGTCAATATAAAAAAAGTAAAAACATGAGTTTTAAAAAGTAAGCAAGTTAACATTGTTATGACTATCTAGGCTGAATATTTACATTTTGTACTTCATTCTTATCTTTCTTCTATGCATATTTAACATACTGATGAAAGTATAGTGTCAGCTATACTCTATAATTAATTAATATGACAGTGTATGCCCATTCTTTACAGAAAGCTTTTGAACTCAGATAACTAATTTTCTGTTAGGAATCATTGAATCTGTGTTGATAAATAATATGGGCATACAGCCTATTCTGCAATGTCTCTCATGTCAGACACACATTGTCACAGTGCTGGGTCTATTTACAATTGCTAAAACTAGACCTCAGGATTACCACATTAAGTAGTCATTGCTTAGACTCCTTTACAGCTTCAACAGTTCCTTGGGTACTTTTTCTTACTATATAAACTTTTTCTGCTTATATCCATTTTCCTACTTCCTGGAGCACAGCCTTGAAAAGTTCTCCAAGTGTGGCCTTTTCCTGATAGCCCTCTTCATTTTCATTTCACTTGGAAATCTCTCTCCTTTTCTGGTTGTGTCGCTAGGTGTATGATGTCAAATTCAAAAATTAATGTTTTCTTCTTGATATTTTGAAGACAATACACCATTGTCTTCTAAGTTCTACTTTTCTCTCATTTCTTGGTCATTCTCCTTTTTATGACTGATATTGATTATCTTCTTTGTCTGAGGTTTTGTTGCCCTGCTTTAAGTTATGTATATTCTTTTTTTATACATTATGTTCAAGGTCTCCAGCTCTGAGAGAGCATGGTGTTCATTATTCTTTTTAGCTTCATCTCTGAGGAATCTTTCTTCTTTTGTCCTTTCTCTTACCTTCTGACATTCTGGTTAGAAGTAGGCTGGACTTCCACATTTGACTCTCCACATCTCTTAATTCCTTCTTCATATTTTGCCTTTTATTTTCTCTTTCTTAAATATTAATAATTTCTATAGATGTATCTTTAGTTCAATTACTGCTTTAAAAAATAGATTGTGTTGATGGGAAAGACACAAAGGAAAATCAGTGAAACTTTGTGTAATTTGTCATTCTATGTCCCAACATGACGACTAAAACTCTGAAACTGTAAATCACTTCAATTAAATGTTTTCCTTTATAAGAGTTGTCGTGGTCATGGTGCCTCTTCACAGCAATAGAAACCATAACTAAGACAGAAATATATATGTGGGTGAGCATTTTAATGAACAAAAGAATGTAAACTATTAAAACATCAAAAAACATCATATGCTACAAATTTAGAAGTAACAGGTGGCATCCAGAAGGTATGAGTATATTTCATGTTATGGGGATTGAAAGGAATGACTCAAAAAATCCTGATAGGAATGGACAAAACAATGAACCACCAGGAGGATCTTTAATCTTTCTTTCAAGTAACCAAAGAACACAACCATGCAGAGAAAATAGTATGTGTGCAGCTTTTCATACTGCAGGATGTTAGGTTGCCACTAAATTGGATAATTCTAGGTAAGTTTGTGAAGAATTTATAGGGGTTACCATTCCTACAATTTCAGTAATCAAATGTGGACTGGTAAATAGAAAGGAGAAGGAAATGACTACTTATTAAGCATTTGTGATATTATGCCTAATGATAGGCTTTAGATGTCGGGATGTTGAACATCAGGGAAAATCAAGTTCTGTCACCTGACAGAGATAATGTGATACTTGAATTAGGTACTGTCAAGATAGCACATTTTACATGGGAAGAGGCAGCACAGTCCCCTGAATTTGTTCAGTCTGAAAAGAAGGCCAAACACCAACAAAAGGTTGATAGAAAACACAGTGATATTAACAGGCATTTGAGGTCATGCCTGGAATTTGCTATGGCACCGCCTAATAGGAATAAAAGACTGGCATTAATTGTGTCTGCAAAGTAATTAGGCTCCAGTGTTTTTTTCTTTCATATAAAAAGCAAGCTCCAGACTCTGACTGTATTATTTCTGTTGAACAACTCTTACTATTTAGGACGTGATAATAAGAGCATTTAATAGTCAAACTGTATTTTACACATAATTAGTGGTATACAAGGTCAAAAGGTTCACCTTCAAAATTGTCTTACTCAACAAAATATGTTCAGTACAATTAGATACTAAATTCATATTAGAAATCCAATCTCCTAAATGTTAGTTGAACCAAAGAAAAGAACAAAGGAAATGCAAAGAGGGAATGATTAGGAAAGTGTGGGACAGAAGAAGGCAGTAAAGAGTGTTGTAGTAATAATTTAAAAATCTTTTATATTTATTTTGATTTTCATTGGATATATTCATTGTGCATACTGCATGTTAAATCAGGACCATCTCACAAAGGATTTATTTTCCCAACATTATTCTACCTTTTGTCTCCTCCTGCCTTTCATGTTAATACCCTTTGTTTTCCTAGAGAATTTCACTTGTGATTACATCTCATATGTATGTACGTGATTTTATGTATTTATATTGACAGATGTCATTAAAAAGGCATGATAAGTTTTTATAATGTAGACAGTTAAAAAAATTTTTGTTCTCAAATAGTAAATGTACCAATAAGAGCACACAGTCCCACCATCCCACTCATCACATCTTCATCCTGAATGTTTCTTGGTGTATCCCACGGCTACCCCCCTTGTCTTCCTCATTATACCATGGAATCGTAATTATAGCAACTCTTGTGTTAGAGATTCAAATGTAGTTTTCTGTTGAAAGGAGAGAGAAGAAAAAGGAAAGTGTGCAAAAGAAACAGAGAAGATGGGCTTCCTGTTTGGCGGGGGAGGGGTGGCAGCGATTGTCTGGTGGCCTGGGGCAGCCCCAGGGCGCTGACCCTCTGCCTGCAGGGATGGAGGGAAGCACCATGGCAGTGTTGGAAAGTCAGCTGAAGAAGATGATGTCCAAGTACAAATACAGAGATCTAACTGTCCATCAAACTGTCAGTGTCATGGCTATGTACAAAGATCTCAGACCTGTATTGAATTCGTATGTCTTTAATGATGGCAGTTCCAGGGAGCTGGTGAGTCTCACTGGAACAATTCCTGTGTGTTACAGAGGTAATATATATAATATTCCAATATGCCTGTGGCTGCTGGACACATACCCCTATTTGTTTAGTTAAACCTACTCGTTCAATGACTATTAAAACAGGAAAGCGTGTGGATGCAAATGGGAAAATCTACCTACCTTATCTACATGACTGGAAACATCCATGGTCAGAGTTACTGGAGCTTATTCAGATCATGATTGTGATATTTGGAGAGGAGCCTCCAGTGTTCTCCTGTCCCACTATTTCTGCATCCTACCCACCATACACAGCAACCGGGCCACCAAATACCTCCTACGTGCCAGGCATGCTGAGTGGAATCTCCACATACCATCTAGATACCCTCCCAATTCCAGTGCTTAACCTGGCTGTCCTTACCCACCTGCTGGCCCATACCCTGCCGCAACAAGCTCCCAGTGCCCTTCCCAGCCTCCTGTGACCATTGTCGGTCCCAGCAGAGAAGGCACAATCAGTGAGGACACCATTCGAGCATCTCTTACCTCAGCAGTCAGTGACAAACTGTGATAGCCACATGAAGGAGGAAATGGATTGCTCAGTGCCTTGAAACAAACAGAGGAAGATCTGAAAAAGGGCCACCAGAAACTGGAAGAGATGGTTACCTGCTTAGATCAAGAAGTAGCTGAAGTTGATAAACACACAGAACTTTTGAAAAAGAAGGGTGAAGAACTGAGTTCTGCTCTGGAGAAAACGGAAAATCAGTCTGAAAATAACGACATTGATGTAGTTATCATTCCCACAGCCCCACTATATAAACAGGTTCTAAATCTGTATGCAGAAGAAATGCAATTGAAGACACTATCTTTTACCTGGGAGAAGCCTTGAGGCGGGGAGTAATAGACCTGGATGTGTTCTTAAAGCATGTCTGCCTTCTGTTCCGTAAATAGTTCCAGCTGAGGGCACTTGTGCAGAAAGCAAGAAAGACCGTGGGTCTTAGTGACCTCTACTGACTTCTGGTCTCAGCTGGAGACAGACCTCTTCCTAAAGCATTCTTTTCTTCTTTTCCTTCCTCTCATCAGTAGAACCCAGAATAAGTCATTGCAGTTTATCATTCGAGTGTTAAATATGTTGAATCAATAATATATTTTCTGTTTCCTTTGGGTAAAGACTGGCTTTTATTAATGCACTTTCTATCTTCTGTAAGCTTTCTGTGCGGTGTTGGGACTGACTGAACTAAATAAAATTTGTTGCAAAAAAAAAGAAAGAAACAGGGAAGATATCTGGTCCATTTTATACAGGATTTATGCCTCAAACAATTACAGGTGAGATAGTCATTCCATAGAAGGGGAAAACCTGGACCTCTCTACTCTGTGGCTACAGTTGCAGGGACAGGAAGAACCTCCTGCCAGGTGTGGAGGAACAACTGGGAACTGACTCAGGAAAAATGAGGAGGAAATAGAAATTTTATCTGCTTTTCACTTCAAAATCCTGAAAAATATATTTTGAGGAGTAGGCAATAGATCTGTTTACTTCTTGGCTGACTTGAGTTTCTGACAGTGTCCTTGACTGTCAGTGTCCTCGATGTCCCAGATTCCTGACTCAAGTAACTCTGCTGTCTGGGATGCTGATTAAGAAGACGACCAAGAATGTTGAACGTACAGTATCCGGCTGAAAGGGTAAGAGGAAGGTCATTCTAGGAATGGTCAATATAGAAAGATTTAAAACCTAGGCGACAACAGTTCAGTACTCTTCCTTCAGTTCCTCCTTTCAGAGTTCTGTAATGGAACAATGATCTACCCAGTGGCTGAAGCTAACTCCTGTTCTCTCTTACCAAGCTTCTCTCTCCCCCAATCAACAAATTTTCTCAACTCTGCCTCAAAACTTTCCTGACTTTTTCTCTCTGGTCATCTGAACTATTTCTTACTTTATTATTGTGATCTGAAGTAATAAAAAAAATCTTTGCCCTCCAAAGTAATTTTCAGCCATCTTTCTCTAAATTCTTGGGTGTTGCTCTGAAGTCATCTATAGACCTCTGCAAGTTATCACTATGAATGTTTCCCTGACCACATTTTATTTATTTAGATTTACTAAGATGTATACTGTAATTTATACTAAAAAAAATCCAAAGGAAAGACTTAAAAATTATTTTTTAAGATGTTTCAATTCACTGGATGTATCCTGGAAATCTCTTTCTTGAAGACTATCTTTTATAATACCAGAGCTTGCAAGTGAGATGAGTAATCAATAATCCTGTCCAGCTGTGATACCTATGAACTTTTGCAATGACCAGAATGGCAAGATAACCCTTAACCAACAGCTGTCTATTAGAAATTAAAGAGCATTCATTGACTAGGAGCTGAATCATACCTCCTACTATAAATGTACACAACTACTGGGACTAGTGAGGTCACGTTATCTTAGACCAAAACGCACTACTATCACTTTACTAGACCAACATAATTTCTAACTGCATTCTAGAATGTATCGTTATGCCCACAAATAAGTATAGCTTTCACTCCTCCTCAAAAAATCTTCTCTACAGCAAACAGACCATTACAGAAAACCACAACTGGTCCTGATGCAGAGAGCAATAGATTACGTGGAGCTCAGCTCCAACGGATACATCTACAAAACAGCTGCTGCATCTAAGGTTCAAGGAACATGGAAGTAGAGTGAGGCAAAAAATATTTTAAGTTCCAAAAGACTAGAGAGTCTGCTGTGAGATGACAGAGTAGCTATGTCCATGATACCTCAACAACATAGCTGCCTAAACAACACCTAAACAATGATAATATCATTATACACACTTATGTGGAAAGGAGGAAGTCTCACAGGGTTTCCACTCTAGACAAAGAGCTACAAGCAACTCATGACTTCCAAGAGATGGAGCCTCTCCCAGAGATGAGGCCCTTAGTTGGTCATCCCATACAAAGTGGTCAACTCTGAAATAATATACAGATAGCCACATTTAATAGACCCAGCAGGTTTATTTATACACACACACATATCAAAAGAGGCATCATTTTGAGAGATATTAAGGGGAGCATGGGAGGGGTTTGAGGAAAGGGGCATTTGAGTGGTTACAGGGAGGGGGACCATGAAAGGGGAGAGTGACATATTTTATTGAAATTTTTGAAAGAATTCTAAATTAAGTTAGATTTTGCTCAGTAAATAGCACCTGTAAAAACACACAAATATATATGTACATACTTAAATTTTGTGTCAGTATAAATACATGTGTACATGTGTCAGCATACACATGTATTATACATAAATTCTTTGAGTCATCTTCATTGAAACATTGTACAACTAAGATTATTCCCTAAGCTCATCAAAATGAAAAATATTCTGCTTCTCCATCTCTCCCCCAACTCAGCCATCCCAATCCCTCATGTTTGCATCCCTCATCCCCTCCTCTCTACCCCCTCTCCCCACCCCCAGTTTACCCAGGAGATCTCATCTCTTTCCCCTTCCCAGGGCAATCCATGTGTACCTCTTAGGGTCCTCCTTGTTACTTAGTTTCTCTTGGGCTGTGAATTGCAGCCTGATTATCCTTTGCTTTACATCTACTATCCACTTATGAGTGAGTACATACCATGTTTGTCTTTCTGGGTCTGGGTTACCTCACTCAGGATGCTTTTTTTCTAGTTCCATCCATTTACCTATTCCCTATGGAGGGATGCCTTTCTCAGCCTTGATGCAGGTGGGAGGAGCTTGGTCCCACCTCAACTTGATATGCCTGCCATGCTTTGCTGACTCCCATGGGAGGCCTTACCCTTTCAGAAGAGTGGATGGGGGTGGGGGTAGAAAGGAGATGGGGGGGGAATGGGAGGAGAGGAGGGAGAGGAAACTGTGGTTGGTAGGTAAAATAAATTTTAAAAAATTAATAATAATTAAAAATGAAAAACATTCTGAACATAGATAGTGGGTTAAGATAAAGAAGAGCACATGAAGGGAGTTAGAGGAGGAACTGGACAGGAGAGATTGCTCAGCATTAAGAGCACTGACTACTCTTCCAGAGGAGTCTGAATTCCCAGGATCCACATAAAATCTTGTAACAGTCTGAAACTCCAGTCCCAGTAGATCTGAAGCCCTCCCCTTGCCTCTGTGGGCACTGAATGCATGTGGTGCACAGATATGTGCAGGATGGACAAACAAAACACCCATACTTATAAAATTTAAAATAATATTTAAATAAATAAGTGAAAATTTTAAAAAGATGACTTACCAAGCTTTTTCTTTTGAGCCACCAAACAGCTCACCAGTCATGATGTAGAGACTTCTTATTAGTTATGAATGTTCGGCCTTATCTTAGTTTTTATTTTAATCTGTCTATCTACATTTTCCCTCAGGGCTTTTTTCCTTTCTTTCTATATATCTTACTTTCCTGCTGCCTCTATGCCTGTCTGTCTGGCAGCTGCCTGGTTTCTGGCTCTGGGTGTCTTCCTCTCTTTCTCCTAGTTCTCTTCATTCCTCTCTTCTCTCTGGAGCCTAGATTTCTCCTCCTACTTATTATCTCTACCTGCCAGCCCCACCTATCCCTCTCCTGCCTGAATATTGGCTATTCAGCTTTTTATTAGACCAATCAGGTGCCTTAGGCAGGCAAGGTGAAGGAACAATACATCTTTTCATAACTAAACAAATGCAGCATAAACTAATGTAGCACACCTTTACACAGTTAAAGTAATATTCTGCACCATAAAATAATATAACATATTTTTGCTCAGTTAAAATAATATTCAACAACAGACAGTTTCAATTAATCCTTGAGTAAACCTAAATAGTACAGAGGACTTTAAGTGAATCATAGGAAATGGTGGATATGATATAAATTGAAAACAAAATTTAGTAGGAACTTTGAGATACTTAAAGTTTATGTGTATTTTGAGTACACACACACACACACACACACACACACACACACACACACACCCAAAAGCCCTGCTTCCAGAGCGCTGACAAGCCAGGCAGTTGGTGTTAGACTGAAACATGTGAAGGAAAGAATAAAACCACTAAAAAGATTTGAAACTAGAGAGATGGATAGTTAGCATTATTTCTTCTGTCCATTCTCCCCTGGTTCTAGAAATTGAACAATAATCTACTCCTTCACTGAAGCCAAGGCATAACTGTTCTTAATGTACTTTAAAAATGTCGTTCATATATAGAGTCCATTTGTACCTCAACATCTATGTGAAAGATGCTTCTTGAGCCACAAATGATTGTCCTGTCACTACTTTAAAAATGCAAAGAAAACAGATCCAATTATGCTTCGTTTGTAATAGTCAATGTATCAATGTTAAAAATAAAAACAATCAATACACTGTTTAATTGTTAAGAATACTGTGTGAAAGATTACTGATAAATGAATGCATGTGAAGAAAAGTAAGAAAAGCAGGCTAACCTTTCTGAGCTCGTGTGTGAGCTGTGGCAGCAACGACTTTGTTTCCCCAATAGTATGAGCATGATTAGAAGCCTCAAAATGTGCTCTGGTGATCATAATCATTTACTTTTCCATAAAAACATTTGAGCTAGAGCAGAGTTAGCTCAATCAAAGAAACTAACTCTACAATTCAGTACACAATAGATAAAAAAGACCTTCACTGACAAAGACATCTAAAAACACAAATATTTATCACTTCCCAGAGGGTTAAAATATGCATATATGTGTACCTTTAATATGTATATGTGCACAAAAGTTAGACAAAAAAATTTAATCATGAATCTGCCCAGAACAATCCATCACTTCACAAGGCAAGGTTGCTTCCTGTTAGTATAGTGGTACATATTTTGAACCTCATACTGATATGATGTTTGGTTCTAATAAATTTTGGAGAAGACAGAATACTGCTGATTATTCTTTGACATTACAATCTAAACTGTAGGTCACACTTGGAATAGAATTACTGTAAAATCACATGCACAGCTATACCCGTTGCCCTTCCCATGTCAGTCTGTGTATAGCTAACAAAAACTATAGCTTTCATTCAAACTTTACAGCCTTATTTTGAGATTACTAGAAGATAAGATGAAGTAAATATAATTTGGTTTATACAAAATATTAATGAGAACAAGACATAAACAGGTATGATTGTAATTTGAATTAAATTTAATTGAAACACCTTCCTTGAATGCCAGTAATTATTTTCAGTTTTCTAAGCCTCAGGTAATAAATCTATAATGAATTTCTTTTCCTTCAACAATTAAAATGCATCACTGTTCTCTACAGGAGAAAGAGCATGTTGTATATGATTCTGATTATATTTATTAAGAACACATCCATTAATCAAATTAGCCTGGAGTAATTAATAAAATGGTCATTTCTCAGTCCTGTGCTTGAGAAGTGATCATCTTTTCTTCTCACAAAGTAAGTGCTGTTCCATGACTCCACCTCTGAGTGACCCAGTTCCCCAGAACTGTGTCAGTAAGAGAATTCTGCCTGGGATTGAAGGTACCAACGTTTTCTCAATTCATACAACTCATGAGCCCCCCGAAAAATAATCATCTGTTTGTACTTGAAACATGGTTCCCAGCAACAACCTTGTGCATTGGGAGCTTGGTGGAGACCTAAAGATCTCAGGCCCCAATCCAGAGCTACTGAGTCAACACTTTAATTCTCCTGAGGTTGGAAGAGGATCCACAGGGCAGTTAGTATGTCAGAAATTGTCCTCTGCATGGCTACCAGATACTTGTAAACTCTGTCTGGTAATATTCATGCTTGTTGGTTTTCCTTGTAAGTATTCAAAACTATGTATCATGCTTCTTCAGTCCAATATATGCCCTAAAACAAGCTGGTTACTTTCTGTTAATTCTCAGCTGTGCCAACCAGTGTGACTGGACTTATTTGCTTTTTATTGCTGTTTTTGTTGATCTGATGCCATTGGCTACATCAGGTAGGTAAAAATGTTTTGCCTTTCATGGGCTTTTTAAAAAGTACCATTAAGTATAATTTTATATTTTATCTTACTCCCTGAAATTTAATTCTAGAGAATTAAATTATTTTCTCTATTAAGTCTTGACAAAGAGGAGCTCAGGATACTGGGAATGTTAAGGTGACCTCAGTCAAACAAGATTGCCAACCAAATGGCAATATTGATGTTAATATTAACTAACCCAAATGATCACTTTCCAATCTTGGCTTGCAGAATCATCAAAGCAATCCTAAATAAAATCAGAATTTGTTTTATGAAATTCAGAAATCACTCTGAAACAATTATTTTTTTTTTTCTAGCCAGCTGCTGGTTACTTTTTTAGCTGAAGGTCCTCCCTTACTAATACTTGATACATTCTCTGTGTGCATGGCCCTTTTCCTGGAGGAAGCTCTGGGCTTCTGGTGTCACCAGGCTCTGTGTCTTGCTCTCTTGCTGTTGCATGCTTCCCCTTAAGGCAGAAAACAATTTATTCCCTTTCTGATTTCACTCCGATTATATGATCAAGAAGATAAAATGACAAGTTTAGCTTTTCTGACTCCCCGTGATTAAAGATGCTGCTTCTTGCCCAGCACATGTTTCTTTCATTTCTCTTCCCCACAACACCAAGAACTAATTCATTTTAGAGCAGCTCACACAGAAATGAAATCAGTGGAAAATTTAAAATCCTTCTAGATAAAACTGAAGCTGAAACATTTTGGCAAGAGGCTTTTCCCTGTCCGGATGTTATTCATACTGATATTTAAAGATGTCTCACTGAAGTATTTGCTACCCACACAACCAGGAAGTAGATGAAGTCTTGAAGCTGTTGAAGTCTTTCTAGAGTAGCCTTGCTAGCTCTTTTCTCACTTAGAAAAACCTGAAACTTTAGAAATTCACTCCAATTCTCTGCTTCATTCTTCTCTATCCAGACAGACATCCCTGGCATTGTCACACTAATTCCTGTAGACTAGTGACTAAAGACCAAATCAGATTTTTTTTTTTTTTAATTTCTTTTACGTTCATTGGTGTGAAGGCAGGAGATCCCTGTCCCTGGAGTTTCAGACAGTTGTTAGCTGCCATGTGGGTGATGGGAATTGAACCTAGATCCTCTGGAACAGCAGCCAGTGCTCTTAACTACTGAGCCATACTTCCAACCCCCCAAATTAGATCTTTATATACAGTGATTGTCAGCCTCCATGTAGGACTCCCTGCTCAGCCCAGATTCCCAAGTGTTGCCACAAAAGTTGGGATTCTTTTACTTGTTATTTCTCTTTAATAATTTTGAATTTTCAATTTCATTAACCTCTTTAATAAGACTCATTCCTGTAAAAGATAAGTCATGTAGAAGAATCAGAGACCCACTCGCTCACACACTCAGGAGTCTCATAAAAATATTAACCTGATAGCTATAATTCATAAGCAGAGGACCTGGTAGGCCCTGTGCTTGCTGCCTTAGTCTCCTTTTGCCTTGCTTACTTGATTCAGAGGGCCATGATCTCCTGGTGGTGTGGTCCTCCATCCCCTCTGATTCCCACAATCTCTTTCCACCTCCTTTTCCCTGGGATTCCCTGAGCTCTGAAGGGAGGGGTTTGATGGAGACCTTCCACTTAGACTCTCTCCACATAAAGTCTGGCTGTTAATCTCTGCATCTGTTCACATCTGCTTTTGGAGGAAGCCTATCTGATGGTGACTAGAGAAGGCATTGAGTACAGCAGTGAGTATTAGTATAGGAAAATATCATTAGGAATCATTTTATTGATTTTTTTTAGACCACTCATGTTTGTTTTTACCCTAGGTCTCTGGGCTATCTAGTCAATGGTTCTTTGTTACCCAAGCAGTGTCAGTTATGGGTTCATTCTCATGGAGTGGGCCTTAAGTCAAATCAGATATTGGTTGACTACTCCAATTTCTGTGCCCTACTATATTTTTCAAGATTGTAGGTCAAAGGTTTTGTAGTTGGGTTGGTGTGCCTGTTTCGCTTTTGGTAGCCTCCTGAGTGCCTTCCTGCAACAGAGAGACTAGGACATAAGGGTGAAGGCTCCAGGTAGGCACCAGATTGACTTCTCCATGTTCAGTGAGTTGTGTGGGTGTTGTCCTCAGCAGTGGGGACCCACTGTCAGTCTGCAGAGAGCAACCCTTTTAACATCAGCCTGGATTGTTTGGGGATTTCCATGTGACCCACTTGACAGGCAACTCAATACAATACAGTCTCTCCACTGGAAGCATTCCATGGCAAATGGAGATGGCCAGTTGAGACTCCATATCCCCATTACTAGAATCCTCCATTAAGATCACCTTCATAGATTCCAGGAAGTTTCCACTAAACTAGGTTTTCATACCTCCCTTCCCCCAATACGTCCTAATTCCAGCTGTCTCTCCCAGTACTGTCTTCCTCCCTCCCATCCCCAGGCCACCACAAAATCTAGTCTATTTCCCTATCCCAGGGAGATCCACATGTCCCCTTGAGTCCCCTCCTCTTTACCTAACTTCTCTGGGTCTAAAGATTGTAGTGTGGTTGCCATTTCTTAACAGCTACTATTCAGTTATAAGGGAATACATACTGTATTTGTCTTTCTGGATCTGAGTTACCTCACTAAGGATGCCTTTTTCTAGTTTCATCCATTTTCCCACAGATTTCATGATGTCATATTTTTTAACAGATGAGTAATACTCTATTGTGTAGATGAACCACCTTTTGTTTATCCACATTTTCTTTTGAAGTACATCTACATTATTTCCAGTTTCGGGCTATTATGAATGAAACTACAATGAATATGGTTGAGCAAGTTTCCTTGTGGTAGGATGAAGCATCTTTTGGGTATATGCCTAAGAGTAGTAGAACTGGGTCTTGAAGTAGATCAAATCCCAATTTTCTGAGGAACCACCATATTCATTTCCATAGTGGCTGTAGAAGTTTTCAATCCCACCAACAATGGAGGAGTTTTCCCCTTGCTCACCATCCCTGCCAGTGTAAGTTGTCACATGTGTTACTGATGTTAGACATTCTGACAGGTGTAAGATGAAATCTCAAACTAATTTGATTTGCATTTCCCTGATGGCAAAGGGTGTTTCCAAGCCATTTCAGATTCTTTTATTGAGAATTCTCTGTTTAGATCTGTATCCCATTTTAAATTTAGATTATTTAGCTTTTTTATATCTAGTTTCTTGAGTTCTTTATATGTTTTAGATATTAGTCCTTTGTTAGACGTGGAGCTGGTAAAAATCTTTTCCTATTCTGTAGGCTGTCACTTTGTCCAATTTATGGTGTCTTTTGCCTTACAAAAGCTTTTCAGTTTCATGAGGTCCCATTTATTAATTGTTGATCTTATTGCCTGTGTTATTCCTGTTCTGTTCAGGAAGTTGTCTCCTGTGCCAATGCATTCAAGGCTATTTCCCACTTTTTCTTCTATCAGATTCAGTGTATCTGGTTGACGTTGAGGTCTTTGATCCACTGGTAGTTGAGTTTTGTGCAGGATGATAAATAAGAATCTGTTTGCTTTCTAAATGCAGACATCCAGTTTGACCAGCACCAAGTGTTGAAGATGCTGTCTTTTTTTCTACTGTGTATTTATGGCTTTTTTTTAATTAAAAATCCTATGTCCATGCATGTTTAGATTTATGTCTGGGTTTTCAATCCAATTCCATTTATTACTGTGTCTTTTTATTACTCTAGCTCACCAATTCTTTTATTAATCAGGATCATTGTAGATATTCTGTTTTTTTTTTTTTGCTTGTTTATTTTTTCATATAAACTTAAGAATTGCCCTTTCCAGGTCGGTAAAGAATTGTGTGGGAATTTTGATGGAGATTTCACTGAATCTGTAGATTACTTTTGATAGAATGACTTTTTTTACTATATTAATCTTACTGATCCATGAACATAGGAGATCTTTCCATCTTCTGATACATTCTTTAATTTCTTTCTTCAAAGGCTTGAAGTTTTTTATCAGACAAGTCTTTTGCTTGTTTGGTTAGAGTTACTCCAATATATTTTATATTTTTTGAGGTTATTGTGAAAGGTGTTGTTTCCATGATTTCTTTTTTTCAGTATAATTGTCATTTGTACAAGGGAAGGCTACAGATTTTTTTTTTTTTAGTTAATCTTGTATCCACTTCACTGAAAGTGTTTTACAGCTGTTGGAGTTCCCTGGTGGAATTTTAAAGGGCCTCTTATGTATACTATCATATCAACTGTAAATAATGATACTTTGACTTCTTCCTTTACAATTTATATCCCCTTGATCTCCTTCAGTTGTCTTATTGTTCTAGCTACAACTTCAAGTACCATATTTAATAGATATACAGAGAATGGACAATCTTGTCTTGTTCCTGATTTTAGTGGAATTGCTTTGAGTTTCTTTCCATTTAATTTGATATTGTCTATAGGCATTCTATAAATTATCTTTATTATATTTAGGTATGTCTATTGCATCCCTAATCATTACAGGAATTTTATCATGAAGGGGTGTTAGATTTTGTCAAATGACTTTTCTGCACCTAATGAGATCATTTCATTTTTTCCTTGTGTATATATGGTGGGTTACATTTATCGATTTTTATAAATTGAATCATCCCCACAGCAGGGTTCTCAACCTTCCTATGCTGTGACCTTTTAATACAGTTCTTCAGGTTATGGTGACCCTCAATCATAAGTTTTCATTGCTGCTTCATACCTGTAATTTAGCTGCTGTTATAAATCGTAATGTAAACATTTTTGGAGATAGAGGGTTTTAAAGGGGTCCCAAACCTCAAGTTGAGAATCATTGTCTGGGATGAAGCCTACTTGATCATGGTGGATGATATTTTAGATGTATTCTTGGATTTAATTTGCAAGTATCTTCATGAGTATTTTTTATCTGTGTTCATACAGGAAATGGCCTGTGAGTCTTTCTCCCTTTTTTGCATTTTATGTGGTTTGGGCATCAGAGTAATTCTGGCCTCATAAAATGAATTGGGCAATGTTCCTTCTATTTCTGTTTTTGAGGAATAATTTGAGGAGTACTGGTGTTAAATCTTCTTTCAAAGTCTGGTAGAATTCTGGTTTAAAACTATCTAGCTCTGGGCTATTTTTGTTCTTGTTAAAAGTCTTTTAATGACAACTTCTATTTCACTAGAGGTTATAGTCTCTTTAAATTGTCTATTTGATATTGATTTAACTTTGGTAAGTGGTACCTATAGAGAAAATTATCCATTTCTTTTAGATTTTCCAATTTGGTGGAGTAAAAATTTTTAAAGCATATCCTATGATTCTCTGGATTTCCTTGGTGTCTATTGTCATGCCCCCCTTTCCATTTCTGATTTTGTTAATTTGGATACTCTCTCTGTCTTTTAATTAGTTTGGATAAGGTTTTGTCTATCTTGTTGATTTTCTCAAAGAAGCCTCCCTGGTTTTCTGGCATCTCTATTTGCCTTTTTAAATTTTTCACTTGTTATCATCAGTTAATTATGTAGAACAACAGTTCTTTCTACCTCAAGAGAAGAGAAAGCACCTATCCTTTTGTAACTTATACTCATTTTGTGTTTACATAAATTTTGCCTGGTCGTGTTTACTCTTACAAGATGTTTCAAGTCCTAAAATAAGGTCTAGGCAGTGATTGTGCAATGAGGTATCTCACAAACTGTGTAACTGTTCAGCTGAGTACTAAGTAGAGGTAGAGCTGCGATGGGTTTAAGTGTTTCCAAGGCAGGCTTTCTATCATTCTCTACAGAAAGGCTCCTCTCTGGAAGAGAAACTAGGGTAGAATTTCAGCCTGTTCACACACTATGGATTTCTATTTAGAAGCTTTTACTTGTTTTTATGTGCAAAATAAAATAAGATATAAATTGAGGAGAATGCTTTTACAAAGACAGGGAAGAGTGTTTCGAATGGCACTCACTGATCTACTTGAATAAAACTTCCCTTATTCTAGTAGAATGGAACGAAGTCTACAGAATAAAATTCTGTTTCCCCCATATGGTTTCTGAAATGCACAAGTGACATAGGATGAGCAGAATCTTACCAGTATTGTAATATTTTGCATATCTGCTTGATATATACTATTACAACTTCTATACATATATTGTCTCGTAATGTTATGCTTAGAACAGTATTCCAGAGTAGAATGTGTATGTATAAGCTTAGTGATCTTCATATGAAAAATAACTATAGATACTCTCATAAATTGTTTTCTAATTAAACATAAACAATTAATTAGAGTTAATAACAAATTTCTATATTGATAAATTTTCAGCTGATCAGTAACAGAAGGATACGCGCATGCACACAAACACTAAAGGTATATATCAGAATGAAGGAGCAAGGGAGATAGAGATAGATAGATAGAGAGAGAGAGAGAGAGAGAGAGAGAGAGAGAGAGAGAGATTTCCTTTGAGACAGGATCTCTTGCCTAGGCTGACCTTGAACTAGCCAAGATGAACCTTATACTTTTGATCCTCCTGTCTCCACTTCTGGAGTCCTGGGATTACAGTTGTGTAGACTGTGCCTCACTGCTGACTGTGAACCAAGATCTCACACAAGGTAGCAAAGGAATGACCACTGAGATGTGTTTCCAGTCTCCAGATAGTACAGGACAAAGGAATAACTTCTATCCAGTGGATTTTTCAAGAGAACTGATGCCTAATTTTTAAAATAGATCATGAGCTGTATACAATAACCACTCAAAAGTGCAGTTAACTACTTCTTGAAAATAAAGTGACAGCTCTATGTGGTAGTGCATGTTTGTAATCCCAGCAATCAGTAGACTGAAGTAGAAGTATCAAAAGTTCAAAGTGGGGTTAATGGAGGGCAAGGGATCGGGGGTGAGACCTTAGGGAAGCGGGAGGTTCGAGCTGAAATGAGAACAGAGTGGGAGAGCAAGGAAAGAGATACCATGATAAATGAAGACACCATGGGAATAGGGAGAAACTGCATGCTAGGGAGGTTCCCAGGAATCCACAAGGATGACTGGACTACTGGCAATAGTCAAGATGGTGCCTGAGCTGGCCTACTCTGGTGATCGGATGGCTGAATACCCTAACTGTCATCATAGAACCCTCATCCAGTGACTGATGGAAGCAGATGCAGAGATCTGAGGAGGAGCTCCAGGAGTCCAGTCAATGAGAGAGAGGAGGGATTCTGTGAGCAAGGGATATCAAGACCATGATTGGAAAAAGTACAGAGATAACTAGCCAAATTAGTGGAAACACATGAACTGTGGACCAATAGATGAGGAGCCCTCATGGAACTGGACTAGGCCCTCTGGATAAGCAAGACAGTTGTTTAGCTTGAACTGTATAGGGGGCCCCCAGGCAGTGGGATCGGGACCTGTCCCTAGTGCATGAGTCAGCTTTTTGGAACCTAGTGCCTATGGTGAGAAATTTCAGCAGCCTTGGTGCAGGGAGGAGGGGCTTGGACCTGCCTCAGCTGAATGTACCAGGCTCTGCTGACTCCCCATAGGTGATCTTGTCTTGGAGGAGGTGGGAATAAGTGGTCGGTTGGGGGGGGGGGGGGAGGCTGGGGGGGGGAGGACAGGGGATTCTGTGGTTGGTATGTAAAATGAATAGAAAATCTCTTAATAAAAAAATGTATTTAAAAAAAAGTTCAAAGCTGACATGGTCTATGTCACAAGACACACCTCTAAAATAAATGAATATATAAAAATCAAAGAAGAAGTAAATTCATTTTGAGCAAAGCTTACATAGATGCTTCCAGGCAACATCAATCAGATTATCAGTTTTGTGAATTTCCTTGAAGGAATTAATCCCATGGCTTATGGAATAACGTCTTTTTTTTTTAATTCTGTGTATGACGTGTTATACACCGTGTTTGAATATGCTCAGTATGATAGAATGGAGTTGATGTATACTAGCAGAAAAAAATATCATATAACTATAAGGGAAATACTTAGAAGGTCATATTGGCCAAGTTATGTTACTTCTAGGTTCTCCTGCTAGAACTTTGATCTTCACATAAACTTTAATATGAAGTTTCTAACTGAACAATTGCTTTGTTAACTTTACACAACAGTATATAGATCATTGTACCTATTATTCGTCATAAGATCAAAGATAAAATTGAACAAACAAAATGGGGAGTGGAAGTCAGGAGACTTTGGTGCTTTATTTATTAGTGAGGACAAATGCCTGTTATATTTAGCTGCAAACAATGGGAAACAGGTGTTGGCTGTAAAGAAATATGGATTTATTTTCCCCACACAATGAGAAGTCTAGAAATATGCAGCCCAAGGCTAGTGCAGTGGCTCAACACTGTCATTGGAAACCCAGGCTCTATCTAGCACTCCCTCACATTCTCCTTATGGTTTGACAGTTTGCCCTCCAACCATCATGGCCTCTTCAAGACAAAGAAAATCTCCATACATCTTCTCAGGAAGGTAAATGCTTCCTCTCTAGAGAACTCATCTGTCATATCTGCTCACTGTTTGGTGGCCAGAATTAGATCAAATGACTCACCAAATAAAAGGAGAGCAAAAAGCGGAAATGCTGCGATTATCTTGACCAAACTTGTACTGGCCCAATGTTGTCAAAAAGAAAGCAAAATATGCTTTTGAAATAACTACCTGAGAATATCTATCATAAGGGGAACTGAGATTTTGGGGTGAGGAGGGTTCTCAGAGTTAAGATAAAGGACAAAGTCTGCCGAGGGTTTCTGACATCAGTTGTAATTAGCTTGCTGAAGAGCAAATGTGAGGGCACAAGATAACCAGACTGTAGCTTTTCAGACAAAAGGGCAACTACCATTCCAGACTTGCTGTTACAACATCACTTCCCCGGTAAAATCCATTTGCTTTAGCAACTTGCTTAATACAGTAAATGGAAACAATTTAGGACCAGACAAAGAAAAACATATCTAGAATAAAGTCAAGGAAGGGCTCTGATACAGTTTAAAATTATGGTCTCCCCCTGGAGTTCTAGATGGTGTTGCTCCTTTATCTATGTATGACACAATGTAGAGCATCCCTAACCAGGGATAGTAGGCTTAGCCTTAGTGCTCAGACCATTTAGGGACTCAGCCACATTCTGCACATTTTGCTTGTTTTGTTCTTTGTCTTCTTGCCGAGGTTCTGGATTGACTTTACAGTACCTCCCAAGGTCAAAGCTGGTGAGGTCTGTTCCTAAGCCTTATTCCTATATCACATAGGCTGTAGTAACTGAAGCTCTGAGGCAAACAAAGACATTTCAGGGGTCCAGACATCACATCCACGCCCAGTCTTTGGATTTACCTATGTTTCCTGTAAAGCCAATTCTTTACTGCACAACACAAATCACAAAGATTTGATGCAGCTCTCCCATAATACATCCAGATATCCCTCCCCCCTACGTCCCAATTCACATTGTGCAGTGCCTGCTTAATATTGAAGAATGCCTCTCTCCGCCTCCTTCTTGTACTTTTATTACGATGATTTGAACGTTGTGTCCCACTAACTTACCTATGTAGTCCAATCAAGCCACGAGCTTGGAGGAGTAGGTAACCATCTTAATCTTGAAAAAAAAAA
>CABHPP010098652.1:6391-18891 GCA_902168425.1 Peromyscus attwateri | reverse complement strand
ACGGGGCAGGTGCTAATGACCAGAGAAAAATGTGGCTGCCTCTAAAGGTCCTGTCTCCTCCTGCCGGACATGTTTCCGGGTTAGAGGTGTCTGCAAGTATGGTAGAAATTCACTTAAAAAAATAAAATAAAAGAAATTCACTTCTGCACCAAGAGTAGGGAATATGGAGTTGTGGGTGCAATGGAGTTATATGCATCTTAGTCATGTGACTTCCCTGTTGTGCACAGCGGATCATTGAGACTGGTTTCTCTGTGCCCATCCCTGAAGAAACCTTGGAATTTACGTGCTGGTACTGCAATTGTCTTTTATCTATAAAATGCCTACATCTTAGCTTAGTTATCTATATCACAGCTACTAAAACTAAGACCACATGGGATGGGTGTGAGTGTGCGTATGTGTATATGCATGTGTGGGTGTGTGCATGTGTACATGCTGGCATCCTCCTCAATTGTTCTCCGCCTTAGTATTTTTGGGGTGCAGGTTTTCACTGAACCTGAAGTTCATCAATTCCACTAGGCTGGCAGGCCAGTGAACCCACAGACAGATGCGTCTCTGCCCTCTCAGTGCCACTATACCTGGCTTTTACATGGGTCCCGAGAATCCAAAATCAGGTCCACCACTGAAATGGGTGGTGGTGGCGTGTGTCTTTGATCCCAGCACTCGGGAGGCAGAGCCAGGTGGATCTCTGTGAGTTCGAGGCCAGCCTGGGGTATAGAGTGAGTTCCAGGACAGGCTCCAAAGCTACACAGAGAAACCCTGTCTCAAAAAAAAAAAAAAACAAAAACAAAAACAAACAAACAAACAAAAAAAAACCACACAACCACAACAACAAAACTCAGCTCCTCATACTTGCAGAGCAGGCAGTTTAGCAAATGAGCCATCTCCTCAGTGCACTCCCCGCCCCGCCCCCAGTCATCTTTAGGACATTGATGCCATACAAAAGTACATACATACTGAAAATCAGAGTAAGGAAGAATATTGAAGAGTCCCATGTGGTGTGCTACAAGTGTGTCACCGAGGCTCTGTCCTTTTTGGTTCCCTCTTTTGGGCTGGGTGGGAGGGTGGGGACACGTGGACCAAAGGACAGAAAGCTTTGTGGTAAATGCTGCCGGAGGGCACTGTGGGTGTTGCCAGCTGTGGAACAAATATCCAAGGCGCTTCTATCTGTTGAGATTCTGCGATGAAACCAATAGGTCCCCAGCTCACAGCAGCTCAGGGAAGAGTGAGAATTTACAAGCTCATATAAACTGGAAGAGTCTTCCGCGGGCTGGATGCAGGGGTGTCATGTCCACAGGAACCTGTCTCTCGTCACACAGTCTGTCTTCCTGTGTTTTGCTATATTTTCAGACAAGTCACTACCCAGGTGTTGGTGACAACAGACATGTCAGTTCCAGACATTTGCTCTGGCAGCCATGCTCTCAGAGGAGATTATTTCCTTCGTCCACAAACCCCAGTAGATGTTCTGTGGGTGGGGCTCTTCTGCCATCTTTGGGCAGTCTTTCTCTTGGAACCCATCATGACAGTTCTTCTGGGGCTTGTCCACTCTTGTAACTGGAGGTCATGGTCCAGCCTCCAACATGAAACATGGACTGAGGGTGGAGAGAAAGTAGTTCCCGAAAGGAGCACATGTCTTCTTGCCAAAAGAAAGGGAAAGAGATGTTGTACAGGCAGAAAGAACAGATGTGCTGAAAGGGCTCATGTCTACAGAACCCATATTGTCCCGTTCTTACTTCCCATGAAGCCAAGAGCCACAGGAGCCTCAGGACACAGCATGTTCTTATATCCAGCCACCTACAGTCATCCTATGACATAGACTCTCTATCACTTTTCAAGGCGATTTCTTCCTTTAAAAGTTTTTTTTTTTCCCCTTTTACATTTCACGGTACAGAATTCAGATCAGTTCTAGTTTCCAGTCCCTAGCATGATAGAAGTAGTAGAGTTGTAGAAAATGCATCTCTTAACACATATTTTCTCCATCAGTTAATAGTTTCTCTTTTCAAAAATGAATCGTATCATATATTCATATTACTCTACAGCATGATTTTCACTTTGTAAGTCTTGATATTTTTTGCATGTCAGCATGCAGAAATGTTTTCTAGAAACCACTTAATATCTCCTGAGATGGAGGCACTGTAATGAGTTCAGTCATTTTCCTGCTCATGGCTGTTTCAAGCAATTTTGTCATGGGCAGGCCTGTATACACAACTTAGTACCTTTTTGTAAGTACAGCTACTAACTAAATTCCAAGAAGTTAATTTATGTTCAAGGTTACAGACAGGTATGATAATAATAACTTTTTATTATTACTAATCTGATAGGTGAAATGTCATGTTATTGTTTTTATTTATATTTGACGCTTTTAAAGATATTTTATTTTCTTTTGTTTTTTCAAGACAGGGTTTCTCTGCATAGGCCTGGTTGTCCTGGAACTCACTCTGTAGACCAGGCTGGCCTCAGACTCAGAGATCCACCTGCCTCTGCCTTCCAAATGCTGGGATTAAAGGTGTGTGCCACCATGCCTAGCTAGATTTATTTTCTGTGTATGAGTGTTTTGGCTTCATGTATGTATGTGCATCACACATGTGCCTGATATTCATGGAGATCAGAAGAGGGTATCAGATCCCCTGGGACTGGAGTTACAGACAGTGAGCTACCATGTGGGTGCTGGGAACTGAACCTGGGTTCTTTTGCTTTTAATCACTAAGCCATCTCTCCACTCCTGTCTGAGGGTTTCTACTGCTGTGAAGAGACACCATGACCACGGCAACTCTTACAAAGGAAAACCATTTAATGGGGTGGCTTATATTTTCAGAAGTTTAGTCCATTATCATCATAGTGGGACATGGCAGTGTGCAGGCAGACATGGTGCTGGAGATGGAGCTGAGATTTCTACATCTTGACCTACAGGCAACAGGAAGTGGTCTGAGACATTGGGTGTGGCTTGGGCATATATGAGACCTCAAAGTCCATCCCCACAGTGACACACTTCCTCCAACAAGGCCACACCTACTCCAAGAAAGCCACATCTCTTAATAGTGCCACTCCCTATGATCTTATGGGGCCAGTTACATTCAAAGTACCACAACTCCCTTATTTGCATCTTGAAATCACAAACGATAGATCTAGGGATATATCTCAGTGTCAGAGCATGTATCTAAGGCCTGAAGTTCGCTTCCAGCTCTGTTTGAAATAAATCAAAGAAGGGGAAAAAAGAAGGGAGGGAAAAAGAAATTACACAATTATGTCTAGTGGCTCCCCTTTCCAGGATCACCTTGACTTTGAGGCCAGAGTAAGACCCTGTCTCAAAGCAACAAAAACAAAAGATTACAAATGGAGTTGGGAATTTTCCAGTATGTTTAGTTATTTCTATATCATCTCTGTAGATAGGAAATCTCTTGTTTCTCCCTACATTAACATATTAGCCGTTGGATAACTGCACTGTTTTTCTCTCACAGACTTCATTACTCTATGCAGGCAACCCACCTACACACTCAACATGTATCCAACATCAGAAGCTTAAATCTGGACAAACGTGTGTCATCCTGTGGTACACAGTCATTTTCCAGGTGGACAAACTGAGGTCTAAGGAATCACACTTAATTGACCGAGGTCATACATAGCGACTGGTCTCATACCAGAGTGCAATTTTTTGTTTGTTTTATGTATGTGAGTGTTTTGTCTGCGTGTGTGTTTATACACCACATGCATGACTGGTATTCTTGAAGGCTAGAAGAAGGTGTCAGTTCTCCTGGGCCTGGATTTACAGAGGGTTGTAAGCTGCCATGTGGGTGCTGGGAATTGAACCTGGGTCCTCTGAAAGAACAGCCAGTGCTCTTAACCACTGAGTCATGTCTGCAGTCCGTTGTGGAAATTTAGACCACTCATTTCGGTCTGTTGCCATCCTAGGGGGCTTGTTCTGTCTGTCACCAGAGTACCAGCAAATCAGTTTGTCCAGCCTGCGCTTCACCAGTAGTGTGACTTACGACACTTTTGTGCCATAGAGAAGAGTGAGGCTGCTGAGTGCAGCCTGGTGACCTGCTGTGGGGGCCAGCCCTTGCCCTGCCCTTGGAGAATGAGGAGCTTCCTGCCCACTTAACACCAGCTCGGGATAAATCGAGAAGAAAAATCCAGTAGCCGCCACCGCCCTCCACCCCCACCCCAGTCTGTGTCGTTACTTGGATTGTTAAAGAGAATGGAAGAGACACTGGAAACACAGTTATGGGATTCGGTATTATCTCTGCCCTCCAGTGAGCCATGCAAATCCCCATGAAATTAGAGCCCTTTCATTTTGATCTCGCAGTTGGACTTTTATCTCCCTTCTTCTCCTCAAGGACCTCTTAAATAATTACTACAACCAAGTTGGAGTCATTAGGGGACTTTAAAGATGAGAATTGTCTGTTACAGATTAACCCAGGGGATTCTAAGCACTGTCCAAACTCCACAGTTCCTGCTAGTTTATGTTGGAGTTTTCCTCCGGGTACAGGAATGAGCCTTTTTGTTATTTTTTTTTTTTAAACTCATCCTTTCACATGTGATTTGGACACATCTTGCTCTTCCTTTCCTATACCCGACTCTGGAACTAGAAAGCTATTGGATAGTTTGCCAGTCAGTGTAGCTGGCATGCTACTGCCCACTTGTCATACCAGCACCTGGGAAGCTGAGACAGGAGGATTGTGAGTTCAAGACCAGCCTGGACTACTTAGACAGATTCTGTCTGAAACAGTTTTTTTTCCCCTCCAGTTGATGGAAAAGACATGACTTTGAGGAGAAGAATTGAGACAAAAACAATTGGTAATTAAATGGTTAACCTACATGTAGTTTATATTAAGAAGCAAAAGAAGTAAAAATGAAAACATGATGAGGTTATATTAAAAAAGCAAGGCATGTGCATCTTCTAAACACTGTACCAGACAGGGCTTCTGTGCGCAGCCTCACAATTTTCCTCTTTCCGTCAGATCCATGCAGCTCATCACAGTTCAGCTGGGGGCTGGGCTAAGGGGCTGACTGTGCTGTTTATTCTCCGAAAGAGAGTTCTTTCGTGCCTCCCCCTTTCCATTTCTTAATTATTGGAATACTGCACATTCTGTCCTGACACAAGAAAGTTCCCGACTTCGTGTCCGCTGAGGACAGCATAATGGATACGGGGAAACTCTCCGAGCCCCACTAGATGGGCCTCCCCAAGTGCACTGGTAAGAAACTGTGTTAGAATCAATCAAATTGTACCCTTGATTTCAGCTAAAGGCCATCTGGAAACTGGCTTATTAGGTACTAATACGTGTTCTTGCTTTTAGGCATTAGCTCGCTGTGGAACTAACGGTGTGGGGTAATTTAAATAGAGGCCGGAGCGGAGGAGGTCAGGGCTGCAGCAGTGCTGGTCCTGGATGTCAGTCAACCAGCAGCACAGCTTGGAAGGCTAATGTCACAGGCTGGAAGGTGACCTGCCAAGTCTTAGGCTGCAGGCTAAGGAGTGTGGATTTAACCACTTCACTGCGAGGTTCATCTGGAGCAGCGCACTAGCTGGCCGTGAGGCTAGCGGAGGGCTAAGAGCTCCTTAGAGGGTCGTCCAGGGAGAGGCATTAGAAACAGAAACAGCCGGGCACACTGGGAAGACAGAAGCAGCCACACAGACGGGCAAGAAACAATGGGGCAAGGGAGGAGTTTGCCTGGATGGTGGGGAAGGGAAAACCGCAGAGGGCAGGGTGGGCTGCCGCAGTCCTGGGAAGGGCGGAGGGTAAAGCTTTCCCTACCTGGGTGGTGGTGCACGCCTTTAATACCAGCACTCTGGAGGCAGAACCAGGCCGATCTCTGTGAGTTCGGGGCCAGCCTGGTCTACAGAGCGAGACCCAGGACAGGCTCCAAAACTACACAGAGAAACCCTGTCTCGAAAAAAACAAAACAAAAGCTTCCTCTCATTAACACAAATACCAGGCTGCAGTGAATTGACATGCCTCTTAGTTACCATTAGAAAGCTAAAGATGGACAACATAGCAAATGTCTAATCCAGCCCTTGAAATATCTGTATATTCCATATACATATATGCATGTACATTCATACTAGGTATCTGAACCTAGGCACTCATATATGCTAGGTAAGTACTCTACTGTTGATCTGTATCTCCAGCCCCTTTAATACTTTTATTTTGAAATAGAAGTTCACTAAGTTTCCCAGGCTAGCCTTGAACTTTTGCGATCCCCCTGCCTCAGCCTCCTAAATAGTTGGTGTTACAGGCCAGGGCCACCAGGCATCTGATTTCTGTTGTATTCCCTAGGTCTTCTGCCTGTTGTCATGTGTGTGTGTGTGTGTGTGTGTGTGTGTGTGTGTGTGTGTGTGTGCTCCAGTGCCATGCTGTGCTGCTGACCCTGGGGGGCCCAGCAACTGGACACATTTAACTGAGCTGTCTATGGCGTGTGGCTCTGGACTGTGAATTCATTTCAAATTCCCTTTATGAGGGTAATTATATCGGTTCTGTTCTCCTTGAGAATCTGAAAGTGACTAACTTCCAATTATTTGTCTAACCAAGAAGTGACTTTTGTTTTGTTTTGTTTTGTTTTGTTGAGACAGGGTACAGCCCTGGCTGTCCTGGAACTCACTCTGTAGAGCAGAATGGCCTTGAAATCAGAGCTCCACCCGCCTCTGCCTCCCAAGTGCTAGAATCAAAGGCGTGGGCCACCGCCTGATGAGAAGTGATTTGTATAGTCCGACAAGATGGGAAGACACATGCTAGCTGTCTGGCTGTGGATGAGGGACCACTGGCCACAGTCAGGAAGGGCAACATCTGTTGCTTGTGCTCTGCTAACACCTGCTACAACCTTTCTCCTTACGAAAACACCATGCAAATGGTCCGAGTCATTGAAAAATATTCAGAAAATGGAAAACAACATGCATTTTCTAGCTCACTCTTTATCTTCTTTCCTTCCTCCTTCTTATTTCTTTCCTTTTGAGACAGGGTCTCACTATGTAGCCCTGGTTGGTCTAGAACCCGCTCTGTAGACCAGGCTGTTTCTCCAGCTCACAGAGATCTACCTACCTCCTGAGTGTTAGGATTAGAGGTGTTCACTATCATGCCTGGCTCTTAAAATGCGTTTTAAAAAGGTTTTTATTTTGATTATTTTAAATTATGTATATTTGCATTATTTTCAATTATGTATGTGCCTATGAGTGTGGGTACCTGCCGAGGCCAGGGGCATCGGGTCCCCCAGGAGCTGGAGTTACAGGGGGGTGTGAGTTGCCTGACATGGGTGCTGGCGACTGAACTGGGGGCCACTGGAAGAATGATGCACTTGTAACTCCAGCCCCCATTTTCTCTGTGTTAATTTACTAGTTCCCAATCTGCTCCTTCAACTCTTCCTTTAAATAAATAAATAAATAATCTTACTTAAGTTTTGTTGCATACGTGTGGCATGGCGTGAGATCACAAAGAGCAGAGGGTTATTACAGTGAAGAACACGAGCGTGCCCATGCCTCGTGACCCATCAGAAAGACCAGTCGGAGCCTGCTCATTTGGTAAAAGCCCTGAGTACGGTGCAGTTAACTGTAGCGTGCAGGCCACACGTCAGATTCCAGACTTGATCTTCCCACTCGGCTCCTTCTCTGTGTTCTTGGGCCAGCGTCTCCCATTCCCTACTGCCTCAGGTAACCGCTGCTTCGTTAGTCTCCTGGAAACTCTGCAACATTTGTTTGCTTGCCTTTTTGTGTGAATATAAGCATTAAATAGAAAGGACATCAACATTCGATTTACAGTCACCTGAAAAGAAGATTGTAACTTATTAAAACAAGCTACTTTTTTTTTTCTCTTCTCCGTGCTTTATTTTTCAGAAACCATTTTCTTGTATTTTTTGAGATTATATTTGAATTATAGCATTTCTCCCTTCCCTTCCCTCCTTCCAATTTCTCCCATGTACCCCTCTGGGGATTTCAAATTTGTGGTCCCATGTTTCACTAATATATATGTATATGATGTATTTATTGCAATGACCACAGGAGCTCAGGTGTCTGTCTGAGTGTTATCATTGAGTATACTCTCAGAATGGAGGTTGAAGGACTGTATGATAATTCAATTTTTACTTCATTTAGGAACTTCCATACTGCCCCCTTCCCCCCTCAGCACTAGGGCTGAACTAGCATCCTCTCACATAACAGACAAGTGCTTTACCACTGAGCTGCCCCACCCCAGGCTTTTGGAGAATAGCCATCCTAAGAGGTAGGCACACACCCTACATTTTTTTTTTCTCAAAATATTGCAGAATATATTGGTATACTTTTCTGTTTTATTATACATAGCATGGTGAAAGTAATTTCGTTGTCTTTCAAGGATAAGGAATTTAACAGTGCATATAAAAATTATGAAAGCATTTCAGTCTTTATTCTCTGGTAATTCCTCATAATCCAGGAATCAGCTTTAAGCACAGGGAAATATTTTTTGCTCTAATATGCAAAGTTAGAGCTGGGAAGTATTTTTTCTTTTTCATTAGTGTATACTAATTGCCCAGAACAATGAAGTTTTGTTCTGTTTTGGGTTTTTTTTGGTTTTTTTTTTACTTTATTTATTTATTTTTTAAGTTACACTCATGATATTCATTAATTACACTCATGATATTAATCACATTTGTGGTATTCATAGATTACATTCACAGTATTCATTCAACTATATATTATATATATATATATATTAATTTTAAATGCTGAATGTCATTTATTTAAGGGGGGAGGAGGTCTTAAATACAGGCTTACAGCACAATGGGAGGACCCCAGAGGGCAGAAGTTCGCTACTGATGTTTTACAATCTTGCTTCTAATCTGTTAACGCCCATTATTCAGGGTACCAGGCAAGGAACTTCCCTTAAGCATTCAGGAGGGTGGAACCTGGCAGGGAATTAGCATAGGGAGAATATCAAGGTCAAGGTCCACAAGCCAGGCAACAGTTTCCCAAAACAGGGGCCAGGGGACCTACAAGTCCCCCTTTTATTAAAAAAATGAGCTTCTGACTTGGGTTGCGTGGGATGTCAGCAGGTCACCTTACCCGTCATGGAGACGCCTGTCTAGGCCACACAGGTGCTCTGTCTTAGGTTGGTGAGTGCCCCCCAGGCATTACCCGTCTCTGAATACTCAATATCTTACAGGCTCAATCGTGTGTAAGCTGCAGAGTTAACTGCTGCCAAAGATCTCAAAGTGGCACTGGGCTTGCAATCTGTGTGTTTGATACAGAGAAGACCAACAGAGGTCCTATCTCGCCCATAGCCAGTAGGCTAAAGGCAACTGAGCCATTCCCTTCCTTAACGAGCCATACTGTACGTTGGTGTCCTTGTATGATAGTATCCCAAGAGCATCTGGAACTTGAGTTTATAAATTTATAATTTTCAAAGCCAATCGAGATGTATATAACTACTGAATTAAATTTATCATGCCCAATAGAATGAAAGATTAATTAACTGTGGTAGCTACTTTTGTTGCCAGGGTCTCCATTGTGCTAGCTGTAGTAAGCAATTATGAAATGGTAATCCCAGAAAGAGTAGCAGTGGTGGGCGCCATTGCTATAACAGCAACAGCGGCAGCAGCAATGTCAAATTCTCTTCTGGATTGTGTGGACATCCACTGGCATGGATACAACTCCAGTGACATGTACTGCCAAGTATTTTTTCTTTTTCATTAGTGTATACTAATTGCCCAGAACAATGAAGTTTTGTTCTGTTTTGTTTTTTTCTAATTTTTTTTTTTAATTTTTGAGACAGAGTTTCTCTGTGTAGTTTTGGTGCCTGTCCTGGATCTCACTCTGTAGACTAGGCTGGCCTTGAACTCACAGAGATCCGCCTGCCTCTGCCTCCCGAGTGCTGGGATTAAAGGCGTGCATCACCACTGCCCAGCTATAAACAATGAATTCTGTTATGACATTTTATAAATATATATAGTTTTTTTTTTTATCATATCTGTATACCCATTACCCTTCTTTGTACCTCTCTCCTCCTCTTGCTGATTCGATTTTTCTCTCAAAAAGTCCCGTGGGCTGAGGTCTTGGGACAGCCATGACCTGTAGCCCTCCTGCTAAGAGTGCAGGTGGCCAACAGCCTCTCGCTACTGGACCTTCGACTGCCAGCTCAAGGTTCCCACACTGCCAAGGCCACATTCACCCAGGCTGTCCTGGTCATGAGCTCTCTGTGACACTTTCAGTGAGCCTCTAGGATGCCGCTTTGTCTCTGATGCCTTTTCCTTCCTTCCCTTCCTTTTAAAGCGTGTTAAACCTAAGGTGTAGTAGCATGTTCTCTCTGTGTCTTCTACTCCCTTTCCCTTCATGAAGAGTTTCTCCTGGTAATTCTCCTGCACTTCTCAACCCATCTTAGCCTCTGCCTCCTAGAGAATGTGAACTGGCAGCTCCCGGGATGGACAGGAGTCAGGTAAGAAGAGAGATCAGCAATGTCCACATAGAGAGGGCAGCCCCTGGGGGAGGGGAAGTTAGCTGGTGCTGGGAGATGCCAGTTTGAACCGCCAAGACAGAGGTCATTGAAACTAGCCCGGGAGGTAGAAGCTACAGCACACAAGCAAGCCTGTTTGCTTTCTCATACCACCAGCAGCCCTTCAGGACTTTAATCAGTAGAAATCATGAAGGGGCTTGCCAGGGATCTCAGCATTAACAGTGTAAAAGTTTAGGGGGTGGGCAGGCAGAAGTGTGGCCTCTGTCCTATACAATAAAGCCCCTAAGTTCACTGCTGGGGGAAATACAACAACAAAAACCTACCTCCCCCCCCCAACAAAACAAAACAAAACAAGGGGTGTGGGACCCTGGGGACAAGTGAAATATACCTAAGGACAGAGGACCCTCGAAGGTCCTCATGGAAGCAGTTCAGGAGCAGGGGCTGTACAGCTGGCCTCAAGCTCACAGGTCCATGGCCAGTCCACACCTTGGTTGAGTGTGTCTTCAAGCTAAGGCAGGATTTTTTTTTTTGGAGGCACTCATCCATGTTCTATGTGAGAGAGAGGAAATGGCCCGCCATCACCTCATTCTTGTAAACCCTCTGTCCAGTCCTCGCAAACTCTCAGGGTGTTCCTTCGGAGTATTCTGGAAACTGACATGCTCTCAGCACATTTCCTGCTGCCCCTCTAATCCCTGTCATGTTCGCCAGCTCCTGCTGACTGTTGGCAGCTTCCAGCTGTGGCCCTCCATCCAACTGTGGCCCTCCATCCAGCCTACGGCCCCACAGTCCCTTATCCACGAAGGTGCCAGATCCTACCCTGCCCCTTCCCATGCCCTCTGTGCCACGGCCTCCTCCCCCTCTCACATTATTCCCCGAAGCACCCTGCTCCCTTTTCCTTTGGCGCCCCTTGGCTATTTCTCAAGCCTGGGCAGCCATGCCCCTGGCCCAGCACCACTGCATCCATCCATTCTCCTTCTGGGAAACCCTCCCCATGTGCGGGAACCCCGCCCTCTTTCTGCGGGTGTCTCCCTAATGGCCAGGTCCTTCCTGTGGCACATCCTCTCTGCATCGTCGCCTTTGGTCTCCTTATCCGGCTTTATATTTCATCAGGACACTTGACACCATCGGCCAGTGTGGCTCATGTTTCATATTCTGCCTCTCTTAGTCTCTTCCCCCGTGAATCTCAAGCTCTAGGAAGCAGGGGTTTCATCTGGCCACTGCTTCATTTGCAGGGCTCTGAACAGGCGGCATTGGCTCACTAAGCACTTGAGTAAGGGCACAAAAGGCAGTTCAAAGAGTTGGTGTGGAGGGAACGCCACGGGCAAGTGATGTCAGAAGAGTGAGAATCACTAGAGTCTATTGTTTCCTCCTACATTACCCACAGCTGTTGAGTTTGGCTCCTTTTTGGGGTGCTGGGGAATTGAACCCCCGGCCCTCACATGTACTGCAAGCAGTCTACCCGTGGGCTGCGGTCCCAGCACTCAGTTTTCTCCTTGTAAAATTCGATATCAGAGTTGCTTAGAACTGTGACTCTGTTAGGTGAACAGACCTCCTTTCCCCACCGATGCCCGTGTAACTCAGAAGAACTGTCAATCAGCAAATGAAGGCCTTAATGAGCTGCTTGGTCCGCCTTCTACTATTCTGGTGCTGTTCGCTCCCTTCCCCTCTCAGTTTTCATTTTTGGAGAGATTGTGCCGCTTTGAGCTGATAGAATACATTTTAAGTTGAAGGTTATTTAAGTGACCAGCCCAAATCCCAAACTTCTAGCTAAAAGCAAACATCAGAGAAGTGTTTCTGTGAAAGCAGGCTAGTGTCTTTACATTACCGTGTGGTGCTTTGATGATGGGCATGGATGAAGCGCCCACAGTAGTGAGAGTGTCACAAGCTCCAGCCACACTGTACAGAACAGGAATTTGGAATATGTACTCTAATTGTCAACACCTACTCTCAATCAAACCAGATCTCCCCAGACCATGAGCCTTTGAGGACAAGAATGGCATCGGACATGTATATTGCATACAAAGGCCTATCTGTGGATATGAAATATAGACACAGTTAACACGTATATTACATACAAAGGCATATCTGTGGATA
>CABHPP010098651.1:0-15039 GCA_902168425.1 Peromyscus attwateri | reverse complement strand
GTGCAGCTGGGTCCTCTGTCCTCTCACACAGTACCCAGCCCTTGGTGGCACCCTCTCCGTGGCTCCTCTCCCATGCACTGGATCTGTCCCTTTCTAACCTCTCTCTTGCTTCCTTTGACTCACCATCCTTTCTATTGCTCTCTCCTCATCTCCCTTGACCCTCACTCTCCTCCATCCCTTCGAAGATTAGCAAGGAAGGCCTCTGAGCATCGGACCCCAGAGTGGCCTTCCTGTAGATTCTTCCCGAGCTGTAAGCTGCCATCACTGCTGCTAATCTGTGATTGTTTCCATGGCCTCTGGCAGGGCCGGCACTGCTGTCCTGATGAATGGTGGCCTGACTCAGTGTGAACTTCATAGCCCGTGGGCTGCCTTGGGTGCTCTGGCAGCCAGGGTGTGCGAGGTCCTGCCCCTCTTTGGCCACCTGCAGGACTCAGAAGCAGCAGCCAGCCTGAGGGCTCCCAAGAGCTGGGAAGCTTGGTGGACAAGGGGCTAGGCCTGGGTCTGTCTGCAGGAGCAGGCCTGCAGCACCTTCAGCACTGAGAAGTGTGAGTCACCAGAGGGAACAACGAGAGAGCTTTGCTTGCTCAGATAGGCCGGCTGTGTTAGGGTGATCGCTAGATGCCTTGGCCACAGTGTCTGCCCCCCAAGGTTGCACTCCTGCCCTGGATTTATGAGCTGTGGCTCTCCTCTTCTGTCCCTTCCAGTAGATTCTATTACCCAGAGCTCCACTACAGTGTCCCATGCTACAGGGACATTTTGGATAGCTGAATGGGCATGTTCCCACCCCTCCCCACCTCCTGTCCTGTTCCATCTTCTCACGTCAGCACTGCTGTCTCTTCCCTGTCACCGTGCCACACAGGACTGGCCTGTGGCAGCCCTATTACATGTTTGTTATGGGGCACAATATACAGTTTTCCAGGGCCCAGAGAGTCCAGCCTCGCTCTGTCAAAGTTGAAGTTTTCACATTGTGGATTGGCAGGAGCCACAAGAGGTTTCGTGAGCAGAGTGTGGCAGGTCCTTCCCTAACCAAGCAGAGGCCCTGGGTCACCAGTTGCCCCTTCCTCACCATCAATGGGAGCACAGTGCCCTAGGAAGCCAAACATTCTGGGTGTTCATAGGTTATCTGGAAGCTCCTACTCCTGAGCACCACAGGACACTGTCTTCAGCGAGGTCATTTTGCAGATGGGGAATGGAGAGTCCCTATCCTACCTAGCAGCTAGCCTTCCCTGAGGAAGGGAGTATGGGAATCAGTCCTCCTCCAGCAACTCTGGCCCCTGCCACATAGCCACTGCACTCATGCCCTGCCCCCAACAGGCAAGATGCCACCAGGCCCTGCACACGGCTGCCACGGGATCTTTAATAACGCGAGTGATTTTGCATGATGAATGAGGCACCGTGGTTGTGTACATAATGAAGCCCTAATGTTTTCAAATCCTCATTTAAGGAGCTGATCTCACCCCGTAATGAATTTCAGATCACATCGCAGTGATGTCGTCCATCCGTCTTCTCCCTGGGGCGCCCACCCGCCTGGGCACCTCCAGGATGCGATCTCTGGAGGTTGGGCTCTATGTCCTTCCCTGGGCCCAACACAAGCCTCTTCTGGAGCAGAGATTGGCATGGGGCTGTCTGCCGAATGAAGGACCAGAGAGGACAGGCAGAGGCACTATGGGTTCTGACTGGGCATCATCAGGGCTTCGGTCCCCAAGGTCTATCTGGAAGGAAGGAAGGAGTGTGGGGCAAGCCAGGAGAGAAGGGCTCCAGGCCCCAGCGGGTCTTCAGAGCCCTCTCCGTGGGTAGGAGCCCAAAGGTCAGCAGCTCGGGAAGCTGCCTTAGGTAGGACTCCCTGCAGACTCAGCTCTCCACCTGCTCAGCCAGGCTTTCCTTCTGGGAGGGAAGTGGAAAAGGATCGGTACACAGGATCTGATTGGCAGCTGTATGCTGCACCAAGGTGTGGTGGCTGTGAGCTGTCCCCAGGCCAGAGCCCAAGCAGGACTAGATGTCCAGATGGGGAGAGGTCCCCTGTGCCTTCTAAGACAGAGGGCCCCACACCTCCATAGCCCCTGTCTAGCCTAGAAGGCACTGTCTTGGGAAGGAGGCCTCTGTCCTTGAGGTCTACAGCTGAACCTGGGCCACCTACCTGTGATGCTGACGGTGTGATAAACAAAGGTGTAGCCTCGTCCCACACCAGCAAGGAGGGCTATGCTGACAGCCAAGAAAACTCAGGCACAGAGAGGAGACTGTACCCTGGAAGCACAGTGGAAAAGCCAGGGAAGAGGGACTTGGCTTTGGAAAGCTCCTGGCTTGTGTCTCCCAGGCGGAGTTGGCTGTCACTACGAACTGGGCCCCCATTCCAGGCTCTCCCTTGCTCTCCTTCTGATGGGGAGTCCACAGGAGCCCAGGATGGGCAGGGCAGGGGTGAGAGCTACTCAGCATCTTCTTTTGCTCTGTGACTCTGAGAAAGTGGCCATGTCTCTCTGAACCTTTACCTCCACTTCTTATAAGACAGGGTGTAGCCGTAGGGATCTCGGTTTCTGCTCCACTTCCAGCCATGACACCTTGGAAAGTTGTTGACTTCTCTGGCTTTCGGTTGCCCACCTGTTGGTTCCCCTCCAGCCTAAGTCAACGTTCCTACAAATCTTTGGACACCTAGGCTCTGAGATTCAGAGAGGTTGAATAACTAGCCCAAAGCTATCAGCAATCTTTGATTTGAATTTCTGGAAAGAGAAATCCCAGAAGAGAATGTAAAAGGGCCAGCTCCAGAGTGGCAGAAGGGAATGGGAGTGTCTGACCCTTCGGCAGGGGCCCAGCTGCCCTCTGTGTCCCCTAGGCCACTGGATCCTCTTGTTCCTGTAAATAATTAATTAGCCCCTGCTCGCTTGTTTGTTTAGCATGAGGAATGCTCCCCCACTGAGACACATTTATTGCTGAATAAATTTAAATATCTAATCTTCCCTTCATGAATATTACAGCACCCTAAATAGCAGCCAATAGTCCTCAGTGCCTTACCGGGGTAGTCCCACTGGAGCCTGCCTTGGCTGGTCTGGAGGGGTCAGGCTCTAGCCCCTGACCTGCCCTTCCTTGTCCAGCCCCTGCCCCTGGCATGGGATAGCTCCTACCAGCCCTGCTCTGCTCCCCCTCCTTGCTGGAGAGAATGGTACTGGGATCAGGAGGAAGGTATCTCCTGAAGGTCCCAAGCTGAATGTTAGGGTGAGGGGCCTGTCCACACTGTTACCAGGAAGATGTCCCTCAGCATCTCCCGGGCATTGGAGGACCTGACTAGACAGGAGGGCAGGGGCTGGGGTCCAGTGAGATGTAGGAGGGATTAGGGAGGCAGCAGCAGAGGAGAGGCCCGGAACAGGGGAGCTCAGAGTGGACAGGAGGAAACAGCTAGTGTCTCTGAGAAAGCCTTGGTGGGTGGCAGGAGCAGACAGCCCTCTGGGTGAGCTGAACAGTCCAGAGAGATGAGGGTCCTCATGGCAGATACTCTGCTGGGGGATGTACTAATTCAGGGAGAGGATGGGTACCAGACTGCAGGGGTGAAGAAGGGCAGAGGCAGGGATATAAAAGATGGTAGAAAGGGTTTGGAAGAAGAGGACAAACACTGGCCCACTGAGGGGAGGGAGGTTGGGGGATGGCAAAGGCAGCTACATTGTGGTCCAGTAGAGGCCCTGAACCTTCAATGCCCAGTGTGTGACCTGAGCCAGGTTTTGCTATCTGTGCCTCAGTTTCTTCTATAAAGGGGTTAGTAGCACCTCCTGGGTCGGGGTGTGAGGCTCCCACAAGACAAGCAATGGGACTGGCTCAGCTCCTTGCTGAAAGGAGGTCCGATGGGGAGGAAGGGAGGCAGACTGGCTCCACCACAACGGAGGAATGTTCATCCTGGACCTAGTAGACAGGAAGTGGACACAGGAGGATGACCAGGGAAGACCCAGGCTGTCTACTGACCTGGGGACAGGCCTAGGTGTTTGTTGTTGTTACTGTCGTTTGTCTGTTGAGATTTTGTCATTTAGTCTCACTGGCCTCTGCCTCCCAAGTGCTGGGATTAAAGGCACGAGGCACCAGACTCTGCCCAGTGAAAAACTGCTGCGGGACATCAGGAAGGCGGATGTGTGGGTGGGAGGACGGGGTGGGCGGCAGGGACCAGGCAGCTGAGACTCAGCCTCCAGGACAAGTCTGTTTGGGGGAAGGTAACACAGATGTGGTGGCCAGGGCCTGTCCCTCATCTTTGCTTTGGGGGAACCTCTACCCTAGGCACTCACAGAGTGTCACAGTCCTGTGGTCCAAGCCCTACTCTAAAAGCTGGTAGGTGGCAGCTCCTGTGCCAGTCCTCTCTGTCCTCACACTCCCAAATCAGCCCCCAAGGCCAGACTACAGGCCTGTCCACTTCAGCAGGAACTGTGAAGTCTCTAAAACACAGATCTTCCGAGTTGTGCTTCCACATGACTGGCAGCCAGCCAAGGTCACCTGCAGGATGCTTCACACTGGAATAGCAGATAGCGGAGTGCCAGGAGAGCGAGACTGCCAGGCAGGGCCTGTAGGCTCCAGGAATGCGACCTGTGCAAATCCCTGTGCTCACCTCAGACTCCATGGACTCCCTGTGCACACTGTGAGCCTGACGCTGTCATGTTATAATAAGAGCTAAATCACTTTGTATCTGATCAAGCCCAACACAGCTTAACTAAGTAACAAGAATTATTGGCTTGATGGCATACACCTTTAATCCCAGCACTCTCAACTTCCTTAGTGCTGAGGTACAGCTCAACAGTGGATTGTGTGCCCTGGGTTCCACCTCCAGCACTACCCTACCCCCAAAAATTCACTTTTCAACATCCTATGAGGTGGGCACAACTATTAGACCCAGAGAAGTAGAGTGGCATGGCCAGGAGGACTCAGGCCGCCCCGCTTCCCTGTTGCTACTGTTCTGTATTGTGCTGGGTCCTCTGTGGCATCGCACCCAGAACAGCTACACTGTGATGCTTGTGAACTCCAGGCTGCACACAGGTTCACTGGGGCATGGACTCTCAGCTCAGGCTCTGCTGCCCCCTGCAGAGGGGGCAGGGGGCTGAAAGACCCTGCCTGGCCACTCCCAGAGTCCCCCAACTCTGGGAAAACCATCCAGTGCCAGCTCTGAGCAAAGCTGAAAATTAGGTTTAATTGGGCCCCTTAGGGCCCAAGAGAAAAACAGCAGGAAAAAAGAGGGTGGTGTTCCTTTGGTGTGCCAGGACCTGTGCCAAGAAGTTGGAGGGATGCAGGAAGGAGAAAGGGTCTCACGTTAGGAATCTGTTGAAAATGGAGCCAGAGTCAGGCGGTGGTGGCGCAGGCCTTTAGTCCCAGCACTCGGGAGGCAGAGCCAGGCGGATCTCTGTGAGTTCGAGGTCAGCCTGGGCTACAGAGTGAGTTCCAGGACAGGCGCAAAGCTACACAGAGAAGCCCTGTCTTGAAAAAAACAAAAAACAAAACAAAGGAGCCGGACGCCAGGCAGCGGAGCTTCTGGAAAGCAGGCCTGCGTTTCATCAGCCCTGCCCTCTCAGGGGCCGCTGTCGCCATTTTGCAGTCACGATAGTGGTAAAGCAAGAGAAAATCTGTAGCAGGCAGGGCAAACCAGTACCTGCCCCAGCCTGCTTGGGCAAAGCTCTATGGTGCCTGAGTGAGTCAGTGGCAGAGTTGGTCTGGGCCTCTGCTGACTGGGACATTGAAGCATTAAGCGTTGTTTATCTGGGCCTGGGTCCCCAGGGTTACAGAGAGCCCCAAGAGCTTCCCTTGGATAAACAAGCCCAAGCCTGGCCTCCTTAAGCAGGATGCTAGTTGCCTCACCAGGGTTTGAGCGTCTAGAGACACCTGCGAGGCCTGGTCCAATGGGAAGGAGCTGGAAAAGCAAGGCTTAGGCCCCGGATTGGATCTGCCATTTGGAACTAGGTGGCCTCGGTTCCTCAGATGGGATTAAATGAAGTCTAGAGTTTGGCATGGCCTTATCAAAAGGTGGGATTTAGGATCCCACTCGATTCTTAGATCCGAGTAGAGATGACAGGTGACCTCGGGAGGGCGCGTCCCGGACAGAGAAGCAAGAGGGTGGGCCAGGCGCGCCCCCTGCTGGTCGCCCCGTGCCTCTTCGCTCCAGGGCCAGCTGCTGCTCCTTAGAGCCTCAGTTTCCCTAGATGTAAAACAAGGGGTGACAAGAGCCGCCAGAGGCCTTGGAGAACATTGTGATGCCGGGTGGGCCAAGGCATAGATAGCGTTGGAGTTTCTCCAGATTGGGGTGTCATGCCTGATCCCTCAGGGATGAGAGGAACCCAACTCCTTTCTCCCGGCCCCCGGCCCCCTCTCTCCTGCCCCTCAGTGGACGGCTGCATCCACCGGGCCGCGGGACCCCTGCTCACGGACGAGTGCCGCACCCTGCAGAACTGCGAGACCGGCAAAGCCAAGATCACCTGCGGCTATCGGCTGCCGGCCAAGTGTGAGTGCACGAGAGGAACTGCCCACAACCGCAGCGGGGCGTCTTAACCTTAAGTGTAAGGGCCTGGCCCTTCTGATATCCCAGACAGCAGATGGAAAGGGGCTGGCGCTGCAGCGGGCAGGAGAGCAGGAGAGCGAAGGAACAGCTTTGCTGTCTTCCACCACTTAGCGGTGGCATGCAAAGGGTCGGGCACAAGTGTCTACCGCAAGTGTGGGGTCCTTCTGGCAAGATGGCAGGGGAAACCTAGGCCGTCTGACTGAAGCTCACTCTACCCTAGACGTTATCCACACAGTGGGGCCCATCGCTGTGGGCCAGCCCAGTGCCAGCCAGGCAGCTGAGCTCCGCAGCTGCTACCTGAGCAGCCTGGACCTGCTACTGGAGCACCGGTTGCGTTCGGTGGTAAGAGCCGAGTCGCCAGGCGGCGAGGGGCAGGGGTGGCCTGGGAGGCATCTAGTGACCCAGTCTCCATGTCGTCTCACTCTCCCTTCCCCAGGCTTTCCCGTGCATCTCCACAGGCGTGTTCGGTGAGTCTGGAGAAGCAAGGCCTGGCATGGGCAGGGAGGGCCCCACTCACCGAGGTGGGCGGGGCGGGGCCAGATCTGCACTCACCAGACCCTGCCCTCAGGATATCCCAATGAGGAGGCAGCCGAAGTAGTGCTGGCTGCGCTGCGGGAGTGGCTGGAGCAGCACAGAGACAAGGTGAGGCGGGAGCAGGGGCACCTAGTTCTGGGCCGGTGTGGCCAGTCGGTACCTGCCCTCCCCAGGCCCACTCCCTCCGTGGGACTTATTTGTTGTGGGACAGCGATGGGAAGGGGCGAGCGTGCAGCCTGAACCCCTCCTATGACGGGTACTGTTAATTCTCAAATCCCCGCGGACATGCACCTAGTAGGCAGTTGAGACCCTGCCAGGGTGGGTGTGTTTGGGAACACAGTACTAGGACTGAGGGCCCGGCGGAGGCCCCGCCCAGGCTGAGCAATCCCTGGTACAGGTGGACCGGCTTATCATCTGTGTGTTCCTCGAGAAGGACGAGGGCATTTACCGAGAGCGCCTGCCCCATTACTTCCCAGTAGGTATGTGCCCTTGTCTTCCTCTGGCCGCCCACCCCCAGGCCAGCCTACCCCTCCCCCATGGCCCTGGGGCGGCTCTCACTGTCCTCTGCCTTCCAGCCTGAGGCTCCTGAAGCCCACCCTGAATGGGACTGGTAAGCAGGGCCTGGCCCGGTGTGGTGTGGCCGCCCTACACTAACCTGGCCCTCTAACACCCGCTCAACCTGCTGTTGCCCATCTCCGTGCAGAGGGGTGGTGAAGCTAGGGAGGGGCCCAGGGGCTTTCACAAGTCCTGAACTCCCTTTGCCCTATCTGCTTTACCCTCAGACCCACCTGGGCCTGTGGGACTTCGCTCCTCACTCTGAGAGGTCTTGGAAACTGACAGCTTGTTCCAGCCTGGCCACCACAGGGTTCTGTTCTTCCCCTCTACGTGACTTGTCATTCAGAAGCCTCTTAATAAAGCTGTCTGATTCAGCCTCATTTGTCTGGTGCTGGGGTCTGGGTCTGGCTGGGGCCCGGTGTGTGTGGGGGGTGGTTAGCCCTTGGTGGGAATGGTGTCTTGGGCACTGTCTTTGCTTCAAGAGGCTACAAGAGCCCTGGGTGAGCCAGGCGGGTGAGTGAGGCATTGGCTAGACAGCAGAGGCGGCGGCAGCAGCATTTCACATTTATTGAGGGCCTGCCCCCAAGGAGCTCACAGCCTGGGCTGAGACCCCACATGTGCTGGGGGTGGGGAGGAGAAGGCAAAGAGGCAGGTGATGCAGATACGTAATGCAGCTACGGAGGCAGGTAATGCAGCTATGGCCCAAGCAAAGGGGTGAAAAGCAAGCAGAGGCAGGGCTCTGGGGACAGGAACAGGCAAGCCCTGCCCGGACACGAGCATTATGTTCCTCCTATACCAGCTCAGCTCCTCCTGGGGCCCACTGAGGATGCACAGCACCTCCACCTACCTGCCAGCCTCCTCCCATAAACCTCTCATCTCAGGACTCCTCAATCATGCAGACCCCTGGAGGTGGGCAGAAAGCTGTGATCTGGGGGCCCTGGCCAGAACAGCCAATCTATAACTCTAAGCGGCAGCTTTGACTATGGGTGACCTGAGACCTCCAGCCAAGTTCCCAAGGAATTTCAAAAGTTCCCATGGAAACCCCTGGAAAGTCAAGGAGGAAAGGGGGCAGGCCTTATGGATGGGTAGAAAGCAGAAATCCAAGGAACCTGGAGACCCACCCCTCTCAAACTTCTCTTGGCAGAAATGCTTGGGGGTAGATAGGTAGAAAGCTAGGGACCCCCCTGGGGGAAGGGACAGCCAGACACACAGCAGCCAGCGGGCAGGTAGGGAACAGCAGCGGAGCAGGGAAACGCACACTCGGCTCACCACCAGCATCCCCTTTAATAAAACATGGAAGGTTGTGTGACAGGAAAAGGGAGAAGTGAAATATGACCATTTACAACCACAAAACAAAACAAAACAAACACCAAAAACCAAAACCAAAACCAAAAACCCTCTGTACATGTCTAGCGCCTGGCAGGGGGAGGCAGGCAGGGCGCAGCAGGCCAGCCAGCCCTATTTGTAGAGGATATCGTAGTGTCCAGGCCGGTAGAGAAGGTAGACCTTGGGCTCGGAGCCCTCAGGGAAGACGTGTGGGTTGGTGGTGCCGCCCTCACCACGGTCCATGTACTCTACTTGGATGGACACACTGAGGGCCTGGGCCAGGGCGATGATGTGGATATGGTCGCTCTCCTTGCACATGGGTTCCACCTCCTGCGGCACAGGGGCAGGTCAGGCCTGTCCCCAACCCTCCCAGGCCCCCCACTTTTCCCTGGCATGCCCCACCCTCAAACAAAAGAGAAAAGGAGGGTCCCAGGGCAGAGCGGAAGAGGAGGTGGCACCTGCTGGCAGAACTCCTTAACAGTCCGGCCACCCTCTATGAAGTGCTCGAAGAACTTGCTCTCCCGCTGCAGGTAGCCTGAGGTGAGCAGCCGCAGGTAGACCACAAGGTAGTCTGAGGTGCTCTGGTCATTGAAGGAGGCCAGCAGGTCAGCTACTGAGGTCTGCTTCTCCACCTGCTCAATAAGGTCCATGAACTGCCCCCACCCAGGGACAAAAGGGGAAAGGAGGGAAATGAGTGAGGAGAAGCCACCCCTCCACAGCCTACAGAGGCACCCTCCCTGCTGGCCCAGCCTCAGACAGCAGAGCTCACCGTGTTATGGAAGTCCTCGATTGTGAATTCAGTGAAGCCCTGGGACACCAGGTCCTCTTTACTCTTGGCAGACACAGCCTTGAACCTGTGGGTGGAAAGGGATGGGAGGCCAGCATGGACTTCTCAGCCAGCAAAACAAGGGCCTAGCCAGCACAGCCCTGCCTAGACAAGACCACCCACCAAGTTCAAAGGGAAGCCTCCACCACCCCAGTTGACAGCTGGCCTAAGGCCCAGCTCTCCCGTTCAGTTCCTCGGAGGGCCTGCAGCCCCCAGCGCCCGCCTGCCCGCCGCCCTCGTACCGCTGCAGCTCCTTGCTGTCGTCCAGCAGTGCCTCCAAGTGGGAGAAGCCAAATGCTCGGTAGAAGCAGTTGCCGTCGGGCCTGGTCTTCCGGATGTATGAGTACTTTTTGTGGAGGTCCTGCAGAAGAGCAGCCCAGTTTAACATCCAGCCAAGCCAGGGCCAGCCCAAGAAATGGCCAGAGCAGCAGGTGGCAACTGAGCTCCAAGTTCCCACCTCCAGGCTGCTGAAGAGGACACCAAGTCACACACTGGACAGAGCCCTCCCCTGGAGGCTCCTGGAGGCTGGGCACTAATGTGTCAACAGGTACTGTGGTCACCAGCTGCTTGCCATGTGGGTGCTGCTGGCTACAGAGCCATTTGCTTATAAAAACAGACGACCAAATCGGTCTTTGACTAATGCGGCTTTTCAGGTCTTTCAATCCAAGCAAGGCAAAGCAGGGAAACAGGACAGGCCACACTCCCAGCTGCCTGGCTGCCTGAGGTGCCTTTGCTCAGCAGGGCTCCAGCCACACAAAGCAGCTCTCCCTACAGTCTGGGGGGAAACCAATTCCTCATCTACTTTCACTTCCCAACCATGCTGCCCGCAGAAGGGACCATCTCCTTCAGTCTTTGCACTTTCTCCAAATGAAGCACATCCCCATGGCAGTGACTCCTAGGGCTACTTGGTAAGCAGGCCTCACTCACCCACCTGGATACCCCCCTACTCCTGCTCTCTTCAGCCTGCTCCCTCCTTTACCTGCTCCTTCCCAGGCTACCCCCCATCTTTCTCCATTCTAAAGGGCAGGGCTCCCAACAAACCACACAGTATCCTTTCTCAAGACACCTGCCAGATGACAACCCTCAGGCAATGCTCAGTAATGAGAGTCCCTTCACACTGAGAACACGGCCCTGACATCTGCCACTTAGCCACCCCAATACTCACCACCAGCTAACGTCCCCCTTCAGATTCAAGGACACGAATCTAGTTTATATAGTTTATAGACCCACAGGCACCTAAGATCCAGGGAGGTCTCCCAATAAAAACAGAAACTCCTATGGGAGGCTTTTGTCTGACCAAGGTCAAAAACAACCTGGAGCTACGACAGCAGGGTCAGGGCAGCCCTCCCCAGCCCAGCCTCTGGAGGGTGACAGCACCACACCCCATCTTTTCCTTTCCCTGCTCTCTCCCAGGATACTCCTCATCTTTCTCCATTCTAAAGGACAGGGCTCCTACCAAACCACACAGTATCCTTCCTCAAGACCCCTGCCAGTTACAACACACCCAAACACAGAGCTTCCTGCCTGCCCTGTAAACACCAGAGGCCTGACGGAACTCCACCTCTTAGTCCGCAGATACAGTTCTTTCCTTTCATTTTGGTTTTGAGATGGGGTCTCACTTTGCAGCCCAGGCTGGCCTTGAACTTGCAGCAATCTTCTGGCCTCAAGCTTCTGAGTGCCGAAATTCTAGGCCGCCAAACCTAGACAAAGTTCTACCTTTGAAGCTGGGCAGTGGTGGCCTTTAATATCAGTGCTTCGGAGGTAGAGGCAGGCAGATCTCTGAGTTCCTGAGTTCGAGGCCAGCCTGGTCTACAGAGCAAGTTCCAAGGACAGCCAGAGCTACACAGAGAAACCTTGCCTCAAAAAACAAAAACAGCTGGGCGGAGGTGGCGCACTCCTTTAGCCACAGCACTCGGGAGGCAGAGCCAGGCAGATCTCTGTGAGTTCAAGGTCAGCCTGGTCTACAGAGCAAGATCCAGGACAGGCACCAAAACTACACAGAGAAACCCTGTTCTTGAAAAAACAAAAACAAACAAAGTTCCATGTTTGATGCTCTGCCTCCTCTATACCTTACTGTCCCAGATAGCTCTACTGCCACAGCTGGGTTGCACCAACCTGCTCTACACCCAGGCTTTGAACCACAGTCTCACAGATGACTCATTTCTCCCCAACATATCCACCCAACAGTACATCCCTTAGGCTCTTCCTTCAACACAGCCCACTACTGGTCCGTCACACCTGCTTCCTGTTCTACCGCTAAAGCCCCTCACTACTCCTTCTGCCTCCACCTTCTCCCCTAAAGCCTATTCTTACCCCGGAACAACAGTACCCTTACAGACAAGCCCTTTTCCTCCCTGCATCCTTGCAAGCACTCACACACTCCCAGGCCAAACTGGCTGTCATGATGGCCTCCACTTGCCCAGATGTCCCCTTCTTAAACACCTCAGCCCCCATGACTCCTGGATGCCTTGTCATTTGTTATCTTGCTTGTCTGTTCATCCAATACACCTTTTCAGGAAGGTTCTTAACCATCACCCCTATTTAAAATGCAACCCCCCCATTCCTTCACTTCTCTCCACAGTACTAACAACTCCAACAACCAAACTGTGGGGGGGGGGGGTACAGCATTTTTGCCATATGTAGCCCAAGCTGGCCCTGATCCTCCTGCCTCATTCTCTCCCTACCACACATATCTTTAGGTCTGTATCTGTCTTGCACTGTCCCCTGTAAGCATCACAGAAGCAGGACTGTGTTTCAGTCCCCAGTACCTGCAAGTCTCTCCAGCGCCTGGGGCAGAGAACCTGCCTGCTAAATGTAACATGCCCACTGCACAGAGACTGCCGAGAGTCCAGCCACTCTGCTCTCTAAGCTCCCTGGGCACATATGGTCAGGTATCCTGTGGAATGCTCATGTCCACTTCCTCACATCCTCAGAGTCCATTCCGCAGGAGCCAAGTACATACCCCAGCCTGGCTCTACCATTACCGCCCAGGAAGAACAGGAGGACTTGGGCACAGTACACAGAATCAAAGTTTAGGGGTGCTGAGGTACATTGCTGCCAACAGCTCTCTTCAAACATTTAAACATTTTGCTAAATGACTCAATGATAGGAAGAACCTGAGGATCATCCTGTTGGTTTTACAAGGGCAGCCTGGTAGGACAATTGGCCCTGGATGGGGCACCATTCTACTAACTGGCCACAAGGGAGAGGAAAAGCCTACTGCTTTCTAAGCCCTTGCTGAGCAGCATCAGCAGTGAGTTCAACATCTTCCCTGAACTTGCCCCACAGGCAGAAAATAACTCTAGCTTGAGGTCACACAACTGGAAAGCAAAGACCTAAAAAAAAGTCAGGGCCTTATTGTCCTTACATGTATTTTGGAGAAATCCCAAACCTCTCAGCTGGGGGGGTATGATCAGGTCACAAACTAGGTACAGCTGACCTAGGCTGAAGAGGGGTTATTTAGCACATACATTTCCCCCAGGTGCTAAGGACAGACCTTAAGGCCTTGCAAACACTAGGCTCACGCTACTACTGAAAGAGCTGTAGCCCAGCCCTACACAACATTTAAGTTCTCATGAGCTACCAAATATTCAGTCAGGAAAGCTCATGAATTCTGGCTTCTCTGACAACAGGGGAGTAACTGCAGACACTGACTACCATGCCTGTTTTTGTGAGACGGTGCCCTCCCTCCCAGTTAACTTCTTAGCAGCTTCACTCACTGGGTTACCTGCTTGCCCCTGAAGGCCCCGCTCCAAGTAGAGGATATATATATACTCCTACGATCTTTAGAGGAAGACTGAGTACACCATTCCCTAACACCTCAGGCTGTCTACTAAATACTGTTTTCATACCAGGGTCACAATTCAACCTCCACTGCTCCCAGCCTTTGGGGTGGCTGGTAAAGAAACCTGCCTCAGTTTGAGTGATCCAACAGGGACACACATAGGGGGCCTGTCCTCCACAAACATCCAACCAACAGACTGTAGGACAGGTCTCTGTGTAACCCATCTACCCATCCCAACACCAGCAAGTTTGGCCCATGGCTGGGCACTGAGTTGTCAGTGCCCACCCGGTCTGCACCTGGTCCCACCTGGGCATCACCTACCTCAACCTTACAGCCACCCTACAGGCAGATGCTTTCACTGCCCCTATTTTACAGATGAGGACACCCAGGGCTCAGAGACACTGAAGGACCTGTCAAGAAGACAGCTGCTGAGTGGCGATCTGATGTGAATGGAGGTCTCAGTCCAGAGGCTGCACACTTCAAGAACTAGCAATGAGAGGTGTGTCCCGTCCCTCCCAACACCCTACCCTCTCAAAGATTAGGCCTGGCAAAAAGCAGGGCTGACACAGGCTTCCTTCTCCCCTCTGGCCAGGATCCCACCTTGATCTTCTGTTGATAGATGTTGTCATCCTCAGCATACTCCTTGTACAGGACTGAGAGTTCCAGCCGCTCTGACACCAGAGGATTCTGCACAGCAATCTGCAGGAGGCAGGGATCCATCATGCTCTGCCAAGGAGGTAGAGTAACCCATGCCTAACACCTACGAAAGGGGTTCTGGGCTGGTCATTCAGTGGTACAGCAACCCCCATAAAGGCATGGAGTACCTAGCATAGACTGGAGGGGGAGGGCTTCAAAATAGGCACGAGGCCTCAGGCCCTGACTATACATCCCCACCATGAAGTCCTCAGCTACTGCTTCCCCAACCTTCTCCAGCCCCTCACCTCTTGCTGAATTCGGTCTTGCTGAGCCATAATGGCTTCATCATAGGCCAGACAGTTAACACCTAGAAAAAGAAGAAGAAAAAAAAGAAGTGCCAAGCAAGGGTAACTGTGGGGCCTGGCTATCTCTATGGCAGGCAGTTTTGGCAGAACAGGTTTGGAATCTGGAGTCCCATGTCTTACACTCCACTGTGTAATCTTGGCAAAGTCCTTCCTCTTTAGGTTTTCACTTTCTCATCTTTTGGAGAAGGTAGTTGGGTATGGTGTTATTCGGAAGGCTAAGGCAGGAAGACCACAAGTTCAAGGCTGCTGGAACTACATAGAGCCATTCTCCATAAAATAAAAATAAAAATAAAAAAGAGGGCAGTTGAGCATCATAGTGCACAGCTGTAAGTCCTAGTACTTACAGACCAGACCAGAAGGCTCAAGAAGCCTAGGAGTTAGAGATCAGTCCTGGAAATACTGCAAGACCTTATCTTGGAAGAAAAGAAAATGGGGCTGGGGGGTGAGGCTCAGTGGTAGAAGAGTGTGTGAGGCCGTGGCTTCCATTTTCTAGCAACTCAAA
>CABHPP010098649.1:7925-19291 GCA_902168425.1 Peromyscus attwateri | reverse complement strand
ATTCTATCAAAAAATATTAAAGAAAGAAAAAAAAGGAAAGAAGGCAGGCAGAGATACGCATACAGAGAAGGGGGAAGGGAGGGAGGAGAGAAGGAGAAGGAAAGAGAGAGGAAAAGAAAACTACTTCTGTTCCAGCTTAAATCAACCTACATGGGCATATCATGTTTGGTGGCAATACATTTATTTTCTAAATGGAAAATTTATCATGAAAGCCAGTATTTATCATTCTTCCTGTACACCAACACCTATACAAACTATACACGTCTATACAAACTGCTTCCACCATGATGGTAATAGTAGTGACTGTCATTGATACCCTTTGTAGTCTGTGTTTATTCTTCCCTAACACTATTTCTTCTCTTCAAATCAGGTTACTGAAAAGACCCGTGCTATGTTTCCCACTAACTATAAATCAGGCAATAGCTTAGCTTTCATTTTTTCATGTTGTTTTAGTCTCTTCACCTTGTTGGCCTTTGTGACCGGCCATTCACCAGCTTCCATGCTGCCATATATTCTTGACATCCCTGTCCTCCTTGATTTTTGACAATGCTGTCTCATCTATTCAATATTTAAATTCTGGATTACTAAATACTGGTCTCTGAATCACTTCTAAAGCATACTCAGAATTGTTACCGATCAATCATCTTTCAGATAACACTGTGGATTGTTGATCTTGAGGCTTATTCTTTCCTCATTTGATGAATGCAGTATGGACACCTGACAGATTGTGTCCTTGGCTCCAGGCTTCATTGTTCTTATCTGATAACTTCTGGACTCAGTGAATGCAGTTTGACATGCTTTACAATATTGCTTCCCACTGGCCAGGATTTTATTTCTGTTCTTTCTTCTATTTATTCTCCAGAGCTTGTCTACTCCCGGTGTGGTTTTCAAACCAGAATTATTTGAGTCACCTGCAGGCTACTGTGTTAGACACAGAAACTCATGGGATCCATCCTAGACTCAACAGCATTGGAAACAATGGGGTTGGATCCTGAGTGGAACTTTCATAAGTTCCTCAGGAGATTGTCATGCTTCCTGCACCCTGAGCAATAGGTGCCCTTGATGACCTAATTTATTACCATCTACATGTCAGATGGCTGACAACAGTTCGCCTTTAGCCCAGGAGTTTCTCGAAGTTCCTGCCTACTCACCTTTCATCTTGATAGTCACCTGCAAAGCCCCACAAGAATAATCTATAGAAAACTCAACTCTTGCCTTTCAAAGGGTTCATCCTTCGGGATAGGAGATTCCTCTAATCTGACAGCATTGATTCCACTATGATTCCAGAATCCTAGGGGAACTCCCCTTTTGATTCTCCACAGGCAATCATCAACCACTGGTAATTTGCCTCTGATCTTTTGAATATGCCGTGCTTTTCTATCTCTTCTCATCTGGATTGAGACCCTTTTCAGGGATGCCTGCACACAAGCAAGCCACTCTATGACAAATTATTCACACTAAAATCTCTGCAAAAGATAAGCTTGCTAAAGTCTTCCAGCACCTCCCAGGTTAGAAGATCTTATTAGAATCCACCTTACTAGAGCCTCACAGCCACACAGAACTGCAATGTGATTGCTTATGTGATTATTCTCTCAACTTCCCAAGTTGGTTGGTGAGGCCTGGAGACCTGTCAAGGTCATCTCCCCATCCTCTTAATTTCTCTCAGGGTCTAACACCAAATACATGAGCATTGCCTGGTTTCTGAGGGCAAATATTGGAATGACAATGAGCATCCTAACATTACAGTTTCATAGCTCTCTGATACCTACTTTCAATATAAGGTAAATACTACTATGTAGCTCCATATCAGCATAAAAAATGCTTTTAGAGTGCAATGATATATATATATATATATATATATATATATATATATATATATATATATATATAGTGTGTGTGTGTGTATGTATGTATGTATGTACCTGAGGTTGGATAATAATTGAGTTATTTTTTATTTTATTTGATGTGGCAGATGCCATTGAAAATAAATAATTTCATTTTTATAAACATTTTTATATTTGTTGATTCAAGAACTTCCCCAGTTTAAAATTACTTATATTATTTTAATACAGAGGATATCAAAGCAACTTAATATGTGATATGGGAATGACAGATATAACTAGAATTAATCTGTGTGTTTGTAAAGTTACAGGATTCTATAGCCCACTGTGCTTCCAAGTGTTAACTCTTTGATTTCTGGATTAATGCAGATGACTTCAGGGACTTTGGGAACAGGTATCCATGGTGGTATGGCGACAGACATTACTCAGAGAGTTTTAACAGTGTCTACTTACCAGCTAGAACATAATCACTGCACTATTTTAACAATGTATATAATTAATGAGACACGTGACCTTTAGGGTTTTTCATGATCTTCATCTGTCGTTAATGTTTCAAAGCTGGGGCAAACAGCTGAGGTGCCTGCTTAACATGTCAAAGTGGACCTGGCTTCCAGGTTGTCCCAATATCTCTCAGTCCCTATCTGTTACAATGTATGGCTGGCATAGCCTCTCCTCTACCCTGAACTCTTTAGTCCAGGGGCTGAGCCGCCTGTGTCAGCAGAGGCTCTTCCCTATATAACCCAGCCATTTTGGTTACCTGTAACATGAATCTTAAAATGTCTTATTAATAAAAACAAACCCAGAGCCAGGTATTGGGGTGAATGCTGAAAGATCAGAGAAGCAGAACAAGCCACAGCTAACCTCACCTTGCCAACATCTCAGCTGATATTGTTTCCTCAAACTGAAAGCCTCTGACTCTTCATCCAAATGGATCTCAGCTGAACTGCTGCTAAAAGCTTAAAAGCTTAAAAACCTCTAGTTCCTGGTCCTCATGCCTTATATAATTTTCTGCTTCCTGCCATCACTTCCTGGTATTAAAGACATGTGTTTTTCCCAAGCAAGATATAAATTCTCAAATGCTGGGATTAAAGGTGTGTGTGTCACCATGCCTGGTTGTTTCCAGTGTGGCCTTGCACTCACAGAGATCCAGATGGATCTCTGCCTCCCAAATGAAAGGATTAAAGGTGTGTGTGCCACCATTTTCTGGCCTCTATGTCTATCTAGTGGCTGTTCTGTACTCTGACCCCAGATAAGTTTATTAGAGTGCACAATATATTGGGGGACACAATATCACCACAGTTACCCAGCTCTTTTTGTACCTTTGGCCTCCTGGCTGCTGCACCTGGTTCCTATCTCTTCCTTCTCCCTTGCCTTACCCCTCCCGCTACATGGCACAGCTCAGCCTGATCATGTCCACTCTGGACTTTCCCAGATGTCCCTGTGTCTGTCTACATTTTCCCTTTTATCTACAAGGAACATTCTCTTCCACCATACCTAGAAGCAGTCCTTTTCTTTCTTTTTTTTCTTTTCTTTTCTCTTCTCTTCTTTTCTTTCTCTCTTTCTTCCTTCCTTCCTTCCTTTCTTTCTTTCTTTCTTTCTTTCTTTCTTTCTTTCTTTCTTTCTTTTTTCATTCAGTTAGCACAGTCAGTTTTAGGATTTCAAACCAGATGGATTGAGATAATAGATTATTGAAGTCCACATGGACTAACAATACTTGGAATAAACTCATTTATCTGATGTAAATATTTCCTTCATTTCAAGAGAAAGAATTGGAGCATGGAAGGATCATGCACTATTCCTAGGATTTTGTATATAGCTTATCAATAAAAATAAAGTTCCACAAGTCTCTTTAATATCCACAGGATTATTTTACCAAGGGTTGAATGTATTTAAAGCATATACATCTGAGTCTCACCTTGCCAAATACTCTCACAATTCTGCTGTAAGTAAATGTTATCAGTAGTCAGAAAACACTATCCTCTGCAAACCCATTTATCCGTATTCACTTACCTCCCAGCACCCATATTTGAAGAACAGACTGACACAGTGGTAGGGAGTAGAAGAGGTAGGTGGGTTCAAAAATAAAACAGAAAGTAGCAGGTTTCAAGAAACTCTATTCATTTTTCTTCTTAAAACTTCTTTTCATTCTCTTGTGGCTTAGAAATAATGTCTAAACATTTACATCACTCTCTAAATTTTGCATAAAAGTTAACATATTCACTTCATTTAAAAATCTTAGTTTCCCTCTGAGTAGTCACAACTTCTATTTTGAGTGTTCAGAAATGTGAGCTCCACCTTCAGTATGTGGGACATGAAGAGGGCACAGGCACTATAGTTCACATGGAACGAGGCTCTCTGCCTTTGCTAACTAAATTAGTATCATGGAAGTAGGAAAAGTCGTGGAGATTTGTCTACAAATTACAGAATGAAGAAAAGGCAATAAGGAAGAGTTTCCAAAGAAACTGTCAAGGATACCTTGGAGAATATGTATTTCAGCTGCATATAAAACCAAAACAAATCAAAAACAAACAAACAAAAAATAGATGAAAAATCATACTAAAGGCCTCTAAACAGCCAACAGTTGGTCAAGTACATGGACTACATCTTCAAGCTGTCTTGAATCCCCAAGACAGATAACATATTGCTAGGTGCACACAGAAAGTAAAGAAGTGCAAAGAGAGGCAGCTGAGGAAATGCAAACACATACTTGAAGTGTTAGAATCAAAAGATATAAAGGGACGCAATAAATACACTAAAAGTCAAAAGCACACTAAGCATGAGTAAATAGAGCACTTCCATATAGAAAAGAGGGAAGGAGAAGAGAGAAGAGAGGAGGTAAGGAGAGAGAAAGAGAGAAGAAGATTGTCACTAAAAATTACTGGTAAAGTATCGTGTTAACTCATAAAATGCTACTACATTTATTTGAAACAGAATGGCATTCACACAATCAGTGAGCCATTTATCATTTTGACAATATACAAGTCTTTGGGATATGCCATCAGGTTATGAGACAATTACATTTTTCTTCAAATCTCTTCACATAAGACACCTGCTATATCATTCCACTTCCTTAATAGCCTCAGTTTCAGCTGCCGAGTTCTCCTCCTTAGAGATAGTGTGGGTCTTATTTTAAGCAAAAGAGGAACCATAACTGGACTCTGTATTTTGATCTCTGTATCTGGAATCAGGTGTTTTGTAATGGAGTTTTGGAAGTATGGAATTACAGTCTAGCATTGCTACTCATTGACATTGGAACATCAATAAATGGAATGAATTAAACCATAATAATTCTCTGTGTTTCTTGAAACCTAAATGAGTAAAGAGGAAAATGTACTTGTAGTGAGCTTGATACGGGATCAGAACCCATAACTTTCTTGCTTCCTCTCTTTTGCTAAATAAATTAGCCTATGTTTATTAAGCATCTTCTGTAAATCCCATTTTTCAATGTCTCTGTATGATGCCAATTAAAGTCAACTAGTCATTGAGTATCTACTATAACATGCTGAGAACTGCATGAGTTCCTGGGTGGGAATGGGGAAAACCAATCCAGAGATAACAAGGAATGTGGCTGCTTTATGGGACTTCCAGGCAACTGCAATTGCTATATGCTCAAAGTATGTTTTGCTGCATGCTGAGCAGGGGAGATGTACAAACATATTCTTAACACCTAGTCCCTGTTCACCTCCAAGCACTTGCTTGGAGATACTAACTGTGACTTAAGCATTTTGAAGAATAAAAAAAAAAAAACTTCATAGGATAGGCCTTGGATTTCTCATTTCCTCTGAAACTGTTCAGAAATCCTATCATCAGAAGCATAATAGCATCACACGCACTAGACCTAACTCTATTGTTGCAGAGATTTTAGAAAGAGAAATAACACTTTTCTGTATTATTCTGCAAAATAATATTTTAAGGTTTTACTTTTGTCATAGAGAAAAGGGATTCCCTCAGTGGTTGGTCCCTTGGTAATCTTTGGAGGTGTAGATAAAAGATACAGGCTTAGAATATAAGTCACACACACACACACACAAAAAAAAAATCTGTGCATATTGTCTGACCGTTGACTTGAAGATGTCCACTTGACTTCTTATTGTATCTTTTTATGCCATGTTGGGTTGATATCCCTGGGAGTCCTGCTCTTTTCCAAAGGGTAACTGAGAGAGTGTGGATCTGTGGGAGAGGAGAGCTGGGGTGGGGGTAATTGGGAGAGGCTGTGGGAGAGGAAACTGCAGTTGGAATGTATTACATAAGAGAAAAATAAAGAAAAGAAAAAGAGGAAAAATAGGCTATTTGGGCATGTCAGTAAAACCCAAAATTCTAGCACAGGAGTGAGGTACAGTCAGTGATTTATGAATTTGAGGCCACACTGTGACACTATGACTTTCCTTCTATACAATAAGGAGAGGTTATAAGATATGACCTCTTTGTAAACATAACCATGTATGATAGTGTACTGGTTAGTATTCTACAAACTAGAGTCATCTAGGCAGAGAGAATCTCAACTGAGAAGATGTCTCCACCAGACTGACCTGTAGACAAGACTGTGAGGGCATTTTCTTAATTTATTATTAATGTGAGAAGGCCCAGCCCACTGGGGGCTATGCCACCCCTTGCCAAGTAGTGCTGGGTTATACAGAAAAACAAGTGAGCCATGAGAGGCAAGCTGGTAAGTAGCATTCCGCCATGGCCTCTACTCCAGTTCCTGTTTCCAGCTTCCTGCCCTGCTTGAGTTCTTGCCTTGATTTCCTTCAATGATGGACAATGATACAGCATGTGTAAGCCAATAAACTCTTACCGCCCCCCACACACACACACAAAGAAAAGGAAAGAAAAGAAAATAGATTCTTCTATCAAACAAGTTTCTCCTCCCTCCACCCCACCACATTTCCCCCTACCAACCACTCCCCATTTGTTTCCTCTTCAGCAAAGAGCAGGCCTCCAAGAGATGACAGCCAAACAGAACAAAACAAGATATAATAAGACAATGAGAAAGTTCTTATATCAAGGCTGGACAAGACAACCCAATAGGAGGGAAATAATCCTGAGAGCAGGCAAAAGAATCAGAGACACACCTGCTTCCAGTTTTGAGTCCCAAGGAAATACCAAGCTAACAACCATAAAATATAAGCAGAGGATTTGATGCAGATTCAGGTAGGCTCTGTGCTTGCCACTTCCGTCTCTGAGCCCACGTGAGCCCTGCTCAGTTGATCGAGTGGGTCATGTTCTCCTGGTGTCCTCCATCCCTCTGACCTCTGACTCCTACATTTCTTCCTCCCTGTCTTCTGCTTGGCTCCCCAATATCCGAGGGGAGGGACTTAAAGGGGACCTCCAATTTAGAGTCTCTCTGTATAATGTCTAGCTGGGGGTCTCTGCACTTGTGAAAACAGTCCAAACTACATTTCCCATAAAGTCCATCAATTCCACTCCTTGCAAAAGAGACTGAAAACCAAATGTTCATACTTATGTGTGAGTTCTCATGGAAGATTTACTTGTAGGAGCCAAAAAGTAGAAGCAACTCTCGATAGTCCACCACATTTGAAGACTGCATTATAAATGTGATTCCTCCATTACTAATTTGTACTACAGCACCAATTAACATTGAAAACAATATATACAGTGAAAGAAAGAAGAATCAAAGCTATATGGTATAAGGTTCCAGTTAGATGAAATGTCAGAATAGGCAAATCAATCTAAAGTCAGAAAGTAGATTAGCAGATGCAAGGAGATAAGAGGAGGAGGGAAATTATTTTATTTTAATCTTGATTTTCTATACCTCCTCTTACATTTTCAGTTTAATGAGAGGAAAAATAAGTAAACAAAATACAATATTTTAGATTCTGACTATAAATTTGGTTCAATTCTGTGCTATATGTTTGTAGCCCATTTGAGTAAAAAAAAAAAGCCCACCATGTACTTCCCAACTATTCTTGCCTTATTGACAAAATTATACTCCTAGACTTGTGTCTCAGACTCAATATTATTTTGAAAAAACTAGTCCATTTTTCTGTGACTGTTGACAAGCAATTAATGCCAAAGTCCAATAGCTCTATCTATTGGTTTATTTCCAACTCTTTTCTCTCTATTCACAGAGATAGCATCTATTATTAGACTGCCTATAGATCATTCAATAATTTAAATACTAGAGAAAATAGTTGTTGAAAGGTATTGGTAAAAAAAATTTGGAAATTTAAACCAAAAATCTAAACAAGGTGCAGACACACATGTGAATTTCTTTTATTTTTTGAAGTTAATTAATTTTACATTCCTAGCACAGTTTCTCCTCCCTTCTGTCTCCCAGTCCCTCCCCACTGCCCTCTGTCCTACCCACCCATCCACTCCTCCTCCATGTCTATTCAAAAAAGGACAGGCCTTCCATGGTCATCAACAAAACATAACTTATCAAGTAGTAGTAAGACTAAGCACCTCCCCTGGTATTAAGACTCCACAAGAAAACCCAGTATGAGGCATGAGTTCACAAAATCCAGCAAAAGCATCAAATATAGACCTTGCTCGCACTGTTAGGAGTTCCACAAGGAGACCAAGCTACATAACTGTAACGTATTTACAGAAGGCCTAGGTCAGTCCCATGTAGGCTCCTTGGTTGTCAGTTCAGTGAGCCCCTGTGAGCCCAGGTTAGTCACTTCTGTGAGTTTTCTTGTGCTGATCTTAACCCCTCTGGCTCCTACAGTCCTTTCTCCTCATCTTGTGCAGGATTCCCCAAGCTCCATCTAATGTTTGGTTGAGGGTCTCTGTATATGTTTCCATCAGTTGCTGGATGAAGCCTCTGATGACAGTTGGGCTAGGCACCTCTACTTGTGGAAAGCAGGAGATTCTACACCATGAGTATTAACTTGAGTTGTTTCCCCATCTTCGCTAAAAATTACAAACATACTCTTTTCTCAGGAAGAAACTCTGTAATACCAGAGTACAAATGTAAACACCAAATTAATGAAAAACCTTTTGATCTACAATGGTGTCCTATCTCAAAGTCAAGCTAGTGCAATGATAGCGCAAAGATTGTGGGAGTAAGAGTGTAGGAGACAAGAAGTAATGGAGGACACGAAGAAAACTAGGCCTTCTAAATCAGCATGTTAAATGCACATATGAACTCATAGAGACTGAGGCAGCATGCACAGGGCTTACAAAAGTCTGTGCTAGATGGGATCCTAGAGCTGAAAAAAGTGGACATGTGCCCCTATCCCTAACCCAGAAGCAATCTCCAATTGATAACCACTTGCAAATGAAAATCTATTTTCCTGCAAGGGAGTCTCACTGGGGAGACAAACTACTCTTAAAAGTAGGCTGCATGCCCAGCAGTAGATGACCAACAGAAAATGAACTCAATGGCTTCTTTGGAGGATCCTTGCCTCAAAATGTCTTGTCAGGGCTTTTCCTTTATAAAAATCTCATATATGTGTGTGTATGTATGTATATATATATACATATATATATATATGCATTATTTTTTTATACTGCAGGTTCTTTATGCATATTATGGCTTCCAGTTTAGTGTTTCTGTGGGGTTCCTAAGTGGGTGAACAAGCAAGTCTCTGGTCTCTGATTCTTGTGCCTTCCCTTAGGACTCTTTTCCTTTATTTTTGCCCAACTGATTTGTTAGTTGTTTTTATCATATTACATTACATTTTACTGTAATATTATTTTCCCTTAGAAGCCTGCTCATATTCTAATGAGAGACAAGGTGTAAATCTGAATGGGAGGGGTGGCAGGGGAAAAGTAGGGGGAGCAGAGAGAGGGGAAACCATAATCAGGTTATATTATATGAAAAAATCAATTCTCAAAAACAGGGAATAAAGGAAAAGAGAAGAAAAATGAAGAAAAGACAATGAAGAGACAGGGGGAAACAGAATATTCTCTTTTAAATTGTATACTCACGGTCACACACCTAAATAGAGGATTTAATCAGAAGTATGACAAAAGATTTATGTTGTTGATATAAAAACACTTTTATGTGCCACATTCTGTGTGAAAAATTATATTGAGAAATGTGTTGTATAAGACATGCATGTTACGTTTCACTGTAAAAATAATATTTTCCTATCATGAAGAAAAAGAAATCACATGTTTTGCAAAAGGGAAGACATATTGTCTCATTATAATCCTGTCTGGCTTCTCTTCTCTGCTAATAGTAGGACTTTTCCTTTTACTCTCCTACCAAAATCCACCTCTATCTGTCTTAGCATGTTCGCCTCCAGAATAATATTCAGCTCATGTTAAATAGGAGTTATTGATGCATGTATATTCCATGGTCTAAATCTGTTCTGCCTTCTTACTAGATAAAAGCTAAACTAATTTAGTTAGACATTGTGTGTGTATATTTTTGAGTTATAATGAGTATACTAGTTCTAATACCAGACCACACAACCCACAGGGCCTAAATTATTTAACACTGAATCCTTTATAGAGTTAGCCCATCTCTGACATAGATTAGGGGTGGTGACAATCTTATGGGTTATGTGTTTGAACTATGAGAAATGTTTGAATATATATGTATGTATGTATATAATTTTGTTCTATACTTGTGACAAACACCTTTCTGGTGGATCATTTGTGAGGTCCTTATACATGTATCTTTAATACAAACAAACAGTGCTTATTTTATTACTTACTGCAAATTTTAGAAGATAGGTGTTTTATTAAGCTAGATAACTGAAAAATGTCCAAGGTCTAGGAAGACTGTGTGAGAGTTATGACCCACATAAATGTCTCGAATACTCATGGATCAGTGCTGTTCAGGTCCATGTCATTTGGAACGAAATATTTAAACATTTCAAAGTTCATTCAGAGTAATTAACTACAAAGTAAGCTCAATCAGGCTAAATGAATGTTATTTTCTTTACAAAATGTCTCATTGAATACTGATAACTATTAAAAACAAGCTCCTTCCCAACTGCAGCTCACATAATTTTTCCTTGGTTCAAGCATCATCTTCTTGAGATCTTATTTTCAGCCTCATGTATCCACCCTCCAACACACGCATTCCATCTTCTCTTTGTCACACCCCTTATCACAGTGCATAGTAAATACTAATTGATATGCTTCTTTCCTCTACTCACCTGACTGCAGATTTTGAAAGAGCAAATGTTTATACACAGCATGTATTTCCTTTCATGCTTTGGAAAATAATAATTAATGAATGTAAAAGGCCCATTGAGAATGTCCATACAAGGAAGTCATCATCCTTATTTATGTATCTTTGACCACAGAGGAGCTCTAGATAATGTACAACAGATTGAAAAGCCCATCACCTCACCTCCATCTCTTATCTATCATCTTCAATAAAGTAAGAGTACTGGAGCCAACTAACTATATATTGTTATGTTCCTCCTTCTTGGAAAGAAAAAAAAAGACATTCATTGTTCAAGGAAGTAAAAGAAGCTGAATGTAGATACATATAAAGAAGACCATCCACTATGATCAAGCTAACTTCATCATGGAAATGCAGGGATGGCTAAATATAAGAAAGTAAAGAAATAAAATAAATAATATGAATGGACACAGAAAAAA